>BQNB010064083.1:1442-35445 GCA_026074375.1 Tanacetum coccineum | reverse complement strand
GAATGTCTTTCTTTTGTTTTTGGGCTTCAAATCAACCCGATGTCAAAACGACATCGGATTTGTCGCCTAATGTGTATATTATTAATAGTGTAGTTTGGGCTTCAAGTGACTAGCTCAAACAACAAACTCTAAAAGGTGGTCCGATGGACCAAAAGTAGGAAACTAGACACATGAACCAGCTGTGCAAATATGCAAGTTGAAAAGGATGTGCATGGCGTAAACTTCTACATGTACATGAGCCTTTGCACATGTCTCTAATAGGTATATATGTGTATTTGACGACGTCAACATGATGACTGGAAACTTTACTAAAGTATTTCGTATTGAGCGAGTAGCGTCGAAGGTTACGAGCTCATAAAATAGCCATTCATAATCTTTATTTTACCAGACAAGGGTAATATATTTTTTATTTTTGCTTGTATTATTTGACCATCTCATTTACTTTTGTACTAATAGAAATAAAGTGCACCTATGTGTTGGAATATTATGTAAAAAGGGGAACCTATTCGCCTTTTTAGATCTTCTCAAGGGCTTATGTTATATGTACCCATCTGAAACACCATTTGTACTCCCCCCCCGGTTTTTTTGCGTTTTTTTTTTTGTATTTTATTTTTTTTGTATTTTTATAATTTTGTATATGTTATAAAACTGTGACACGGAAAAAACGGAACGAAAAATATAAAGTTTAACAGGTCAAAAGTATGAAACTGTCAAAATTTACGAAACAGAAACTGATAAAAAACTGCGTTGCACTGTAAAAAAGGATGTACAAAAGAAATCTTTTGTACCTTTTGACACTATTTAGTGGGTCAGGGGGTACCAATAGGGGTACCCACCAATGTGACCCTTCATGGGACCCTTTTATGGACCAAACATCAAGTGGATGAGACTTTTTTTATCATAAGCATTCAACATTTATTAGAGATGTCAATTCTTTCATATCCAACTTTAATCGTATTTCACACAATATTTGTCATCTCAAATGTAAGGTCGATCTTTATTTGTCAGTGGAAATGAAAGAACACAAGTGGTTTGCACATATAGAAGTGATTTATCAAGTTTGGATTACTTTTCAAGAAAATGGCCAATGACATACGTTATACGTAAGGTTTAAACACACCACTAATTAAAGAACACGATCTACCGAAACATGTATTAATGAGTTCAGTAGTCATCGATGTAGCTTTCTTTTGATCAACTCGACACTTTTGACATAACTATTCCAATAAGTAGGATTTGACGTTTAACGATCAAACAATGAAATAATTACACGTTTCTAAGATTATGTGTTATCTACTATGTGAACATTTAGAGCGAGACACGATTAGTATTTCAACCATGGTTCTAAAAGGTGCGTCATGGCGCCTCTAAGGCCTTGCAATGACGCGAGGCTTGACCTTCACGTCACGCAATAAACCAAGGCTTGGGCTTAAGACTTGACGTGAGATGAGGAGTGAAAAACCGTGATAAGGCGCGATAAAACGTGATGCGTGGAGGCTTTTTTGAATTCAATTTCGATAAAAAACGTATTTTTATATATAAATGAAAAGGATTAAATGCAGAGATATTAACTTTATTTCTTATGTATAACACTTTTTGTAAACTGAATATATTTGTAATATGATATAAACATATAAATTTATAAATATTTTCATATTTTGTGCCGCTTTAAGTCACGCCTTGAAAACGCCATGACTCGCTATGGCTCGAAAAGACGTGAGACTTAACCATGCCGTCACGTCACGCCTCACGCTATTTATAACCTTCATTGTCATATAGAGTCAATCATGAAAAAACATTTACTTTAACGAGGTTGACGTATTCACACTTTAGACATGTTGTAGTTTAGTGATGATAGTAATTGGTCTCAAAATAATATATTATCTTAAAAAATATCACATAATTTCAAAAAAGATAATTGCTAGAAACAAAAATTTTTAAAAAAATAATAGTTTTACCAGTAACAAATTATTTAAAACTTTGCTTAAGTTTTTAACATTATTTTTCGTTAATTGCATTTTAACAGGTGTGATATATCAAACCTTTTCATATTAATTAGACTAGACGAGTACCCGTGCGTAGCATCGGTAATTTCTAGCTGCAGATAACTAACGATATGCGATATTGTGGTAAATATTTCTTATAACATAAAAATAAGCGTTTTTCTAACAAAAATATAAAGAATACCTGCAGAAAGTACCTGTAAGAGTTGAGAAGTGAAGTGAAAGTGAGAGTATATTGTAGATAATTTTATGTGTCTAAAATGTAACATTGTGTAGAGAGAACAGACATGGTTTTGTGTTTGACTTTATATGGAAGGATGCGTTTACGCATTTTTTAAAAATCAATAGTTGATATTAATGTAATATTAATTGTTTCATCACCCACTTTTTAAATAATTAATTACATGCCGTTACAATGATAAATTAAGTGGGCTCTCAGAATGTTATAATGGTATTGATGATTGAATTTAATTATTCTCTAATGTTGTTACAAAATTATTGAGTTTCATAAAAATAAAAAATACGATTTTCATATATCCTTTCTAAAATACATTCAGTTTTCAACTTTCACTTCACATTCAAGAATTGTAGCAATATCCTTAATATAAAAGTATAGATAGATAAAATCACAATATTTATTTTTCTCTTTTTGTCTTTTTTATTTAAACTCGAGTCACAAATAAAAATAAAAAATAAAATAAAAATACATATGAATATATGAATCTTTGATAAAGTCAAGATCATGAAAACTCTAATAGCACAACATATAATTTCGTTGGCTTTCTTATTTTCTTTTTTCTTTTCACACTGTGGATACCAGCTAGACCTTTTAACTTTATTGGCTTAAATATGGCGCATTCGGTGGTAGAGGGGTTTGGTGGTGGTGGGTTTCGGTGTTTATGGGGTGGGTTAACAACCATGATGAGCTCGTTGGTGAAGGGAAATGGTGGTGTAAGTGTGGAGTTTGGTGGGAGAGTAAGTTTATAGCTTATGAAACCCGCTATGCAAGGCTGCAAAGAAACCAACATATATATACACAGTCTAAAAAATATAATATACTTTCATCATTAGGGTTTTGAGAAAATGAGGCATACCCTTTTTAAGGATTTAATCGTAGCCAATGTACCAACCTACATAAACATGAATAAATTAGTATGAAACCATGATAGAAGTGGTTACCGATGAGATACTCCATACATGATATCTAAAACTGAGAACCAAAACGAAAGCAAAAAAGTGTGAATGTGATGAAGGTGGATATTGAGAAGAATAAGTGTTTATGTTTCTTTGTTTTTTTCAATGCAGTTGTGGTCATGCATTAAATTTTTTAACATTTCTTATTTTAGCAGTTTTTCAACTTTCAAGAGAATCCTAAATTTTCTTTATAAGTAGTATAGATGAACAACTAATTTGAGACAACTCAAAATAAAAACATGAAACAATTAAATATCAAACTAAGTGTGTGTAAAATTTTAGAGCGCCATGTAATCACAGTGACATAGGCATGGTGTCGTGTGTAAAGTTACTGTCATCTCAACATTTTTTTATAACACGAGAGCATATAAGACTAAAGGTAATTCGACCAAACGAGATGACCAAACCATACCGCCACATCAGTGCACCTCAACTTTCTTTTTTTTAGACCAAACAGTTACCAAACCCCCGTAATCCGACCGGACAGGTGACCATCATATTTCTAGCTGTATAAAGAGGAGGGGACCATCAAATAAGTATTAGAGATGAGGGGATCATCAAATTTTGGCTTCTCTTCTTTCAATTTGTTCGGTAACATAGTAGCCCAAACAAATGAAAAAGTTGGGTGGGTTTTGGTTCGTCAAAAAACAGGTAGTGAGGGTTGTCAAGTCTTGTGGAGACCGACCAAATAAAAAGGTCGGATTACTCTTAGTCTAACTCAATACAAAACACCATTCCTTTCATTTCTGACGACATGAGACACTACACGACCTACACATGACTCACTAAAACACAAATATCAAAAGTTAAGAAAAACACATCACGTGGGCTGGTCACCATGACAGGAAAAAAAAAAAAATACAAAACGGACCCTCACCTTTTAACTATTTACGATTTTCTTACACAAAAATTCCCGTAAAAAAATTTACAAAACCGTCTCAAAAAAAAGAAAATATTCGGGAAAAAATTAGCCCGTCCCAACGCAATTTTTTTTCCTCGAATCATACAAAAAAAGAAAATATTAAAAATTAGCCCCGCCATAACGCATCGCCCAAAAAAAAATTCCCCGAAACGTAAAAAAAAATATTCGGGAAAAAATTAGCCCCGCCGCAACGCGCGGGTGGGCCCGGTGCTACAGTAACGGGCTCCCATTTTGGGCCAGCCCGATTTTGGTTTTTTTTTTAAATTATTTTTTTTTGTTTTTTGTTTTTTAAATTTGTATGCACAAAGTAGGAGGAAAAAAAAATTACAAAAGTTCCGATTTATTCAGATAAAAAAAATACCCGCGGAAACATCTTCGATACCTAATAACTTTAAAATAATCGATATGGTCACAAACGTACAACCCATTATATTAAAAAAAACCCATACAGCAAAAAAAAATAACACTTTAAACATGAGGCCCAACACATAAGGCATATAAAAAAAATTATTACTAATATACACATTTGTCGACAAAATAGCCCAAAATTCGCATAAAATGTGGCCCAAAGTAAAAAAAAAAAAATACAAAACGGTCTCTCAACTTTTAACTATTTACGATTTTCCAAAAAAAAAGATATCGAACCGTCCCAAAAAAAGAAAATATTAAAAATTAGCCCCGCCATAACGCATCGCCAAAAAAAACCCCCGAAACGTAAAAAAAAAATATTTGGGAAAAAATTAGCCCCGCCGCAACGCGCGGGTTCTTTTGCTTGTTAAATTCTATATTTCAACACCTCATTAAAATGATCCTCATCTTCTTAAGTTTATTAAAACAATAAATTAACCGTAAACTCGTCAACACCAAACAAAAACGTCCACGGCCGACATTTTTTTTGGAATATATGAATTAACAAAATGTAAAAATGATATCTTATTGGGTAACATTAAGCTTTCTGGTAATGCGTGTCACATCTATAGTTGACGCTTATTATGAAACGAAAGCTTAAAAAAAACTAATAGACTTGGAAATATGGACCCAAAGGGTCAAGACGAGTTAATGTGAAAAAAGTGATAATTGGTACGTTGATGTTAGTTTTAACACCTCATGGGCTTACGTGTGTCACTTCTAAAGCTGTTGAAGAAATATGTTAGGTTAAGTGTTATGGTCATCAAATCCACCATCTTCACATTAGCGCCACATCATCATTTAACAGATTAATAAACCCCTACTACCAAACGGTGTAATGATCATCACCAAACCAAATATATTAAATATCTCACTTTGTATAAAAATACCCACAAACACACATAAACAAAAAAATTGGGTAACAGTTCGGTGATGCTAGCCACCAAATAAGTACCAAAAAATGAGGATAGCGGGCAGTTGGAAAGAGGGAATGAATCAGAAACATTATGATCAGGTGCACGTAAGACAAACTAAACAAGACTACAGTCACAGTATTTTAGGATCATGAGCATTTAAGAAAAATCGAACTTTTTTTAAACAAAGTTAACAATACGAAAAAAAATTCACAAGTGTCCCGAGACCTCCGTGACACACCTTGGTTCTGTCATTGATCGAGAGGCCTGTGTAGTGGTGATGGCGCGTGGTGGGTGACACCACCAGGTGGTCGATCACCACGATAACACCCGATCTTAAATCCAACGAGCTGTTAAACTAGCATTTACATAGTTTTTCCCCAAACAAGGTTTTTAGCCCGTGCTTCGCTGCGGAGCGCCGGTCTAAAACTCGTTTGTTCATTTTAAAATCAATACGTATGATTGCAAAAGTATCGATTCATGAAACTGTAAATGTTCGAAAGGTGCAATAGGTAACTGAAGCCATAAAACCGTTCACTGCGTACAGATAGTGACTGCGTCATGATGTTCAAAATGTGCAGTAGGCACATATAGCTACAGATTGTTTTACACCATCATACGATAAACATAACTGCTAAGTTTTACTATATTAACACGGATAAACATTAGTAGTACGTGAAACTGCAACAGCTGCGGTTCTAATCTCCTTTCTTTTTTTGGCTTTAAGTGATAGTTCCTTGTCTAGAGATCTTTTTGCAGAGCTTGCCCTTGGTTATATTGTTGCTGCAACAGTTGAAGTATCCCTTTTCATTTGCTCTGGTTCAGTAAGGGCACGGGGTATTGTTGAGACCAGTGTTTCTGCAATGGTGTCGATGACGTCGGGTGAGGGTGTTCCTGTAAGGAGCGTGTTTCAGAGTTAGGAAGTATGACAGATAATGAGTGTTTGTATGAGAATGCAGGCTGATTTTGGGCTATAAAACATGTTTTAAATGTATTTTTATCCTACACATTTATATTTTTAATGTAATTAGGTTCCTGTTTAGAAAAATTATGTTATGTGTTCTTGAATCTAGTTTTGTGAGAAGGCATGTTTTTTGAAAGCTGTTAGTCAGAAATTATTTGTATGTCGTTGCATTATAAGGGTAAAGAGGTATCAACTGTTGTTGATGGGTTGGGGTCCAATATGTGAAGATTTTTTTTTAAATTGATAATGCTTAAAGTTTGTAATGTTTTGGATTTTTGTTGCATGGGGGGTTGTATTTTGTTATATGTTTTTAATGTAACTGTGTTCCTGTTTAGAAAAGTTATGGTATGTATTTTGGAATATAGTTTAGTGAATACAAAGAACCCAAAGCCGACAAAATATTTTGGGCAGTGTGCTTTTTTTTGGTCAGTCACGGGTATTAACTTTTTTGTAACAATAGAGGGGTACATGAGTGAGTGCTTTTTAGTATTTAAAGAGGTGAGAGTGCCAGATGTTCAGGCAGTTGTTTATTAGGCTTTGTAATCACTGAGAGTGTAAACTATGGATAGACATCCGCTGATCACAGAACTTCGATACAAAGCAGATTCATTCGAGTGGAATGATGTGTTGGTCTTTTTTTGTCGGGAAGTTGCGGATGAAGACAGAAACATTACAACAAAACTCAACAGTTTACGTGAGGAGATGCTGGTTATTCGTGAGAAGAGGAGGAACCTGATGGATGAGCTCAGGTCTATCAGAGGGATTGTTGTCGGCGGGAAGGCTGCTGAATTTGTGAGTGAGACTGTAAGAAAGGACAATGCTCAAATAGAGAAGTTACGTGGGATTGAGAGTGAGATGGAGGTCAGGGCTCTTAAAAAGGAGCTGCATGTTCAAAAGATTGTGGGAAACATACCTTATTAGAGAAGGGAAGAGGCGGACGTCACATGAGGTTTGTAAGATGTTTTTGTTTTGTGTGAAATAAACAGGCTATGGTGATCATAGGCCTATGTCTTTTCTGTTTTTAGTGTGGTATGTTTTTTTTTCTAAAGTGTGTCGAAGATCTGGAGCAGGATGTGTTAAGTGCATTGTACGTGTCTAATGTATTATATAATAAAAAGTGTTTTGATATTATTGTTTTTGTGAATTTTATGTGTTTTTTTAAGTTTTTGTAACTCACGGTAACAGATTCTAATATATGTAATGAACATACTTGCCAACGAATTGTATTTAGATGACAGTGAATAAGTGGCTAAATTATAGATCTGAACCATTGTTAGAAACGTATCTGTAAACCAACTTCATTTCAAATTGTTTTGTAATACGAAATTTTCGCATAATAATATGTTTGGCAATGCAATTTAGAAAGTTTCATATGTTAGTGGTTTGTTGTCGTATGTCTTTTGTATCTATTTGTGTTTGTGTTGTTGTAGTTGTTTTAAAATAGCTATAGTAGAGCGTATAAGGCTGGAGCAGTTATAAATAGAAAGAAGCTAAAGTTGTGGAATAAATAACTTTGGAAACGGTTATTGGATGGAGTAGTGGCAAAAGCAAGTGGATGAGTGTTTTTCCTTTAATTTACACTTGGTGTGTACGATTGATGTGGCCTGTCGTAGTTTAGACAGGTGGTAGCATAGTCAACTATTGCTTTGTCCAAGTGTGGCTTGGAAATTTTGATTTTATTTTGTTTATTTAACTGTTGGTTCTTATGTTTTATGTATCTTTTATTTTGTAAGCAGCTCAGTAATGGCGGCATTGCCAAAGTGTAAGGCGTTGCAGGAACGTGTTGGTGAATGGGATTGGAGTAAGATGTTGGCTCTCTACTGCAAAAATGTTGCAGCGGATGATTTTGAGTTCGCGAGACGTATTAGTGTGTTATACCAAGAGATGGAAATTGTGTGTGGTGAGAAGTTAGCTTTCATCCGGGAGTTAGAAGGTGTGCCAAGTGTTGCTGTGGCGGCTAAAACAGCCGAGTTTCTGAATGACAAACTGTGGAAGGACGATAAGATATTGACAAAGTTGCATAATACGAAGATATTGGCGCGTGACTGCGCGTATCAGAAAGAGGAATTTGCTGAACGGATTTAGTGTGGTTTGTAATTGTGTGATTTACGTTTTTTTAGGGGTTACTTATTTTCTATGTATGACTGTGAACTTGATCCACGCTTGTGTTGTTTTTTATGTTGTATCGTATTTAGTAAATGTATTTTGTGATAATAGTGTTCTAATTTTTTTTATATCAGTTATATAGAGTTACTGTTTTAATTGAGTTTTGCGCATCAAAATGTTTAGATCTTGAACAGATGCATATGCATTAAATGCTTGTGGTTCGCAATGTAAGTGATATCACATACCTGGCATGTTGCTGTCCTGGCTTGTTGAGTCTTGAATTGTTAGAATTGTGCTTGTGGCCAATTGAGTATCTGCACCCTTGTCTTTGTTAATTGATGCATGAGTCATCAAACCTGAAGTTGTTGATAATTTAATATTTGGACTTTCAGGATTTTGTGTCTGAAAGAGACTAATGTAGTTTGTGTAGAGGAATGTAAATTTGATATCTACCTGCATTTCGTTGATCATTTGTTGGCTGGATGTCTAAGACGTCATTTGTTATGAATCTTCCAGCTCCTCTTTGTGTGTTGAGGGAGAACTGGATTTGGAAGATGTGATTTTTACCAATTGTATTCACTAATTCAACTGGTAATTTGGTTTTATCTGTTGTTTCGAACTTGTGCATCACATCTGAGTAAGAGTGGCCGATGATCTTTTCACCAGCTTCTGTGAAAAAAGTGAACTCTGCAGTCACTGTGCCATCTGCGACTGTAGCCTTGAAGTTGTACCTGTATGTTTTTATAATTTTTTATTGTTCATGTGGTAACATCTGTAATAGAAGGTCGGCATCAGAGGAAATTTTTTTCTTTTAAAATACCTGTATGTTGGTGGGATTTGTTTTCCATGGTCCTTACAGGTGTCGATGCCGTTTCTTTTTGTGGAGAGTTTCTTGCATTGGCTACATGACGGATAGCCCAGCTCCTTCTTTCATCAAAGCTTGTGATCATTGCATCACATGTGAAACGTACATCCTGTAACATTATTACAGTCATCATATGAAAGTTGTTTATTTATTTTATTTTTGTATATGGACATATGTATTATTTTTTATAAACCTTGAAGCTCGCTGGATTTTGTTAGAGCAAGGTATACATCGTTTGTCTATTTCTGCCCTTCTCTTGTTCCGGGTCTTGGTAACTATAGTTGACGACTTGCAGAGGTGGATTCTCATTGTATTTTTCTTTAAAACTAAGTTTCATTGTTGTTATATGTTAAACCTGCAGTTTCTAAACATATTTACCTTTTCGAAATCTGAAACGGTAAACATTACTTACATTCTGTAGGCATCTACTGCTTCTCGGAATCGTGGATTTATGTAGTATTGAGTTGCAGGAGTTTCTACCAATTGTACATCTGTATGTGTGCCATTTGCAGTCAATATCAGATGTTGAAGAATTTTTGTATGTTCATTAGAGAGATAAGATGTACCTCCACCTCTGTATCTTGATACGCGACAGGAGCTGACAGCAATGATAACAAGATGTGGTAATTTATCAATCTATTGTTTGTTAAATTGTTTCGCAAGATCGTCAAACATGGTGAACTGAACAACGTTTCCACTGCATCAGAAAAAAAGTGATGCGCGAATCAAGTTCACATTCAGAAGTTTTAAAAATGAGAATAGTTTAGGTGAACATGAAGGGTTACTTTAAGCTCTTTATGTCTACTTTTCTACGATACTTCTGCCTAGTGTTTGCATCTCCAGAAGGTGTAAGATCACTGATGGAGCGGATGCATCCTAAGTAGTCTGTTCATTGTGAATGTTAGCAGCGGTATTATATAATCGGTTTCGATATCTAAATTTGTAATACAGTACCTGATAATATTGGATATACCATCTTCGAGGTCTCTTCGTCTTTGTAAGGGACTCTTGAAGGCAGCTGGTTGCCTGGTTGTATGATATCAACTCAAAATGATGGTCTGGAAATTTGAATTCTTTACCAAGCAGTGGTTCAAAAGTTGTTATTTTTCCGAATTTCAAGCTTACTTGGTTTTGCAGTGTTTGCTGATATGGCTTTGTGTATTCACAGATAAAATCTAAAATTCTGTACATGGTGTTTAATTTCAGTTTTGGGTTAAAGTATTCAGCATTCCTGACATCCATGTTTTCTTGTACTGCGTTGTTCTGGAAACCAATATATTTTTTTGTGATCATACAACATTAATAATTACAGCAAGCAATATGTGTTTAATATTTGTATGTTTACCTCTCTGTCTATTAGAATGCAACAAAATGCTATTTCTTTCATTTTTAGAATACTTTTGGAAGTTCATTTTCGATACACTTTTGCTTCTATGACGCAGTCTTCTTTCCCAACTCTCAAAGATGTAAGAGTTGTTCCAGCCATTGTTGAGAATGATCTGCAGATAAGAAATTAATAGTTTAGCGAAAATAGGAAAACAACAAACACATATATAAACTATAAGTAACTAATTGAATTTGCTTTGGAGATAAGCAAATACATACATCTAATAACATGATAGAATAGATATGATTTTGAATTATTTTTTTATATAGTAGCTAATAAGAAAATTAGATTAGCGATAAAAAAAATTTGTTCCATATTTGTGACCGCACAATTTCTTTTCTAAATCTAATGCCCCAAATGGTGAAATATGCATGTTTGAAGAGGCAATGTAGTAATTTCTGTTTTTGTGTTTTCATCTGTAAAAATTTCACATGCTATAGTGGTTTAACTACTGTTGGTTTTCAATTGTTTTCAAGAACTGTGTGTAGGTGATAGTTTTTGTGGTGTATGGTGGTTCATCGGTCTGTCGGTTTATGAGAAGTTTCAGGCCGTCTGGTGATGTTGCTCTTGACAATGCCACATATAATTGACCGTGGCCAAACACTGGTTCGGGTAAGTAGACACCAATTTTTGAAAGAGATTGGCCTTGACTTTTGTTTATAGTCATGGCATAACAAAGTTTGACGGGAAATTAGGTACGTTTAAAAGTAAATGAAAGGTTAGGATCTTTGTGGGTGAGTGAGATTATGTGTATGTAAACTTTTTCACTGACTCTTGTTCTTGTGATGATTTGTGCCTCAATCAGCTTTGGCATTAGGGATATCACGATCATTCTTGTACCGTTGCATAAACCTCCTGAGAGGTTTACATTTCAAAGCATCATAATTGGAGATCCCACCTTTAGTTGTAACTCACGGGGTGAGAATCCAGGGAATGTAATCGTGTTCAGATATTCTATTGGGTAAAGCATTTCTGTTTCACTTGTTTCTCTTCCCATCTGAATTGCTTCGTCTCTACATAGATACGTTTTCGTGACACCTTGAACCGAGGCTAAGATCTTTGCATTCACAGCATCTGCAGCATCATTCTTCGGACACACTATTGCTTTTTCTTGGAAAGCATTTGCGGTTGGTGTTTTTAGTGTGGCATCGTTGTAGATAAAATCTATCAGCTGCGACAAAGCCTGTTTACTGGGAGTAATACAATATTCTTGTGAAACGGTGATCTAAAAGGTGTCTTCATCGTACTCTTTGTCTGGATAGCCTATTTCACCGTTCCCTACATCAAGAAGCCATTCAACAAAAAGTTTGGAACATTGTCGTTCTTCGCCACTTAGATCAGATCTCAGTAGCCTCATATTCTGTTTAAGTATACAAACTTTAAAGTGTCGCCATAAATAGGATTCTGCAATGGAAGCGTGAATCAAATCTTGTTTCACAGCACCTTTTTTACTGGCAAGGTCTGTCGAAAATCCCCTCCTAAAACAACTGTTTTCCCTCCAAAAACAGTTTCAGGTGCATTCATTAGATCTCTAAGAGTTCTGTCTAACGCTTCGAAACAACACTTATCATTCATTGGAGCTTCATCCCAGATAATAAGATCGGTTTCAATCAACAAATTTCCTAACTGACTGTGTTTTTTCGCGTGGCAGATAGACTCGTCTGTCAGTTCTAATGGAAGTTTAAACCTAGAGTGGGCTGTTCGTCCGGCTGGGAGAAGTAGAGATGCAATACCTGATGAAGCTGCAGCCAAAACAATTTTACCTTGAGACCAAAGAGAGCTGATGATTGTCTTCCAAAGAAACATTTTGCTAGTTCCACCGTGACCGTAGACAAATAACATTTCCTGTCGACTTTGTTCGGACGCGTTCATTATCAAGCTGTATATTTGTTTCTGTTCCTCATTTAGTGTTGGAACAGAAAGAGCGGACTCTTGCAGGAGTACATCGCGTCTGTAATTCTTCTCTTTCATAAGGAGTTTATTTTTTAGATCCTTAAGCAGATGTTCTGGAGGAGTTGGTAACCCAAATTCTTTAACAGACTTCCCAAATCCATTGAGTGTTACCTCCAACTCTTATAAAATGTGGCCTTGTAACTCAGGAGTGTTTAAATGATAGTTCAAGATGCCTGTTGCTTCTGACACTTTGCCTGGAATATCAACCTTCATCGCTTCCCAATGTTTTTCCCAAAGCTTACGTGGATCTGCCACACCACAATATACCAAAATCTGAGCAAAAAGGGTTCTAAGCTGAGCGGATGTCGCTGACACACCTGATTCTTCGAGAGCGATGTCCCATTCTTTATCATCTCCAAGCAAACCTAAGGCTTCACACGCCGCACGATAAGTCGGTAACGCTTGACCATTAACAGTTCGTACTTCAATCGGGGACCTACAACCTTTTTTATGGGAAAGAAGCATTCTGAAGTAGAAAAGGTCACCGAAATTAGGGTGAACGTAAGTGAGCCTTCCAATGGACTTCTTTGTTTGTATCACTCTTTTGTGCCAGCTTTTCGAATCCGCGTACCATACAAATTTAGAAGGGAAATCGAGATAAGTTAAATGCCTGCCATCAGTGTGTTCATTATTATACACGTACCATTCGGTCAGTGTCGTCTTCTTCTTGTCAGGCATATTAACGATGACATCTAACCTATCTCTTTCCCTAAAATTTACACGCTGCATAATTTCCAAATGCATGTTTAGAATCTGCACAGCTGGTTCTCTACGGTGAATAGGGTAGTCGAAAATTCTCCAGCAAGCTTCAAATGGGCAAATAAAACGACCGTCAACGTAATTTTTTATCTCGTCGACTTGGATGTGTTTCTCGACTGTTGAAGAAGATGAATTTCCAACCTGCCTGTCAATCTTTCCAAGAATACGGTCGGGTCCTTTTGAAATGTATTTAAAAAGGTATTTAATGAGCATGCTCCAGCCGCAGTATTCAACGTTTATGTGAGCACGAAAAGCCAGACATGGCATACGATTGTACGGGACAACGTTACAGTTGTCTAACCTTGACTCACCCTTCATAAAGTGAACTTCTGTCTGTCTTCTTCGATAATGCGTGTGGCCATTAATATTAAAAAACGTCTTGTCATTATACATCTTCGGAAAACCCTTGTTACAAATCCCTTTTTCAGTACACACTGCACTTGGGTTTGCAACACCGCAGGGTCCATGCATCATTAGCTCGGTAACGACTTTATATACTATAGGATCTTCCACCGGATCGGGTAACTCAGCGAAAATATAGTCATCAATTTGAGTTGCATCCTTTATTTTGTTACTCGAGTCAACCCATAGCAAGGTATGATAATGGGGTAAACCGCGTTTTTGGAACTCGGTTGTGTAGAGAACTGGTTACAAAAAATAAGAACAACAGTTAGCTTTTAAAAGTGAAAAGGTATGAAATAACAAAGGCTAAAAAAAACAGTAAATATACTTGACTTAACCGTGCATGCAATCACGTAACCGAATGGTCTTTCATCCTTGAGAAACCCAAGGAAATCGTTAACCTTTTGCTGAAAGATTCTACACACAATGTCTGCTCTGTCAGCCGGTGTAAGTCCTGGGAATTGCAACATGTATCGCTTTATTTCTGGCCATTTTACGTTACACGTGAAAGTAATAAAAAACTGTGGGTTCCCCAAGGATCTACAAATAGCAAGTGCATCTAAATAATGACTGTACATATACCGAGGGCCTCCAGTAAACGTTCTTGGTAGCATTACCATCGATCCAACTTGTATTCCTTCACGGTCGCCTTGAGAAATAGCGTCGTACAAACCTAGTAGATAATCAGACCGAAGCTCACATTGGCGCTTACGTATAAAGTCAAGACGACTCTGTTCGATTGCACAGAAAGCCGCAACAACATATTGCTGAAACAAACGACCACCTTTGAAGATAAGACCAAAACCTTTAACTCGCGAATGCAACTGGTACTTATAATATGCGTTTATTGTGACTTTTTGACCCCTTCCCCTACTATTCTCAGGCTTCAATAGCAATTCTGGATAGTACCCTGGCTCGTCGAAGACAAACAACAGAGAAAATTGTAAAGACATATACGATTGATGAAGCTTGTTGATTCTTTGAGGAAGACCGCCCCTGAATTCGATTATTACATCAAAGTATGTTCGACTCTTTGGGCCATCTTCAAAAACTATTCCTCCCAAAACATCGGAATCTGGAAGCTCATATCCAAGGGCACCACCAGTATTGTAAAGCCGAATTTTGAATGCCGGTATTTCACCTGCGTTACACCTGTCACGTGCTGTTCTAAAGAGCCTGACTAAGCCGTTATGTTCATCGAGTACGTGTATCAGACCTTCAACAATATCAGGATTCAACGTGTCTTCTTCCTGAAATCCAAAATTTCGCATTCTGTTAGAAACTTCTGCCTGTGTGTCATAAATATAAAGCTGCAGAAACCGCGGGTGGTGACCTTCTTCGGGACAAAGGGACCCGATCTAGTGGTAGACTTGACCAGAAACCTTAAAAACATAAGGTACGTTTCCATTGTTAACTGAGTTGTCAACTTTTGCTCCAAATGATGTCATTGCAAACATCTGGTTGTATGCCCGTATATGCTCCATAAAATGACTGTTTGTTAAAAGTTGGCGAATGAAAACAGGAGGATCAGGAGTCGGAGGCATATATATCTTCCCTCCTCCACAACATAGATGGTATTCAACTCAGCGACCATAGTTATGGTTCCTTATTCGCTCACTATACCAAAATAAGCACCCACAATGCTGACACTGTTGGTCACAGTCGCCTAAATCTATGTAAGACGGTGTGCGTGCTGGAAAAAAAGAATGAAACACATTACATAAGTAAGCAGCATAAGATCTTTGACACAAAGCAACGTATATATAAAAAAGAGGAAAAAAAGAATACCCTTAATCGAGGATTGCGTCATTGAACGGGTTCCCAAATAAGCCATATCAGACATCGCAGTGGTAGGGAATACTATCAACGACAGAAAACATATAATTTTAGTGAGTTTATAACAAAGTCGAAAAAAAATTCGTTGAAAAAATGACTCAGCAAGACCCAATACCTTCACTGTGTTGAAACAAACCGCAAGTATGGTATGTGTTTTGTCTGTGGTCGTCACCCTCGTATGTAGTCGGCCTGGTCCGTGTAAATGGTACGATTTCAGGTCTAACAATGCCATCAGTAACATTCAAACACAAATACGCATGATTAACGGGTGCTATTCTTGACGACGAACCAACATACCCCGCGACACCTGAAACAACATGGAAATGAACATGTTAAAATATCTGTGAAATAAGCTTATAGTATAGAAACCTGGAAAGAAAGAACCCAAAAAAAATACCAGGACTACATATTGCCCGAGAGTAGGAAGTTTCTTCCAATGAACTTGTTATTAAAGGGCTCGTGTGCACACATCCTCGTTCATCAACTGTAGAAACCGAAATGTGATGGATAATTGGCACTGCAAACAAAATTGAATACACAAAGTGAACATTAGCAAACCAATTTACGTTGTATCTGACATTCAACATCAATAATACTAACCTGATTGGTTAACGTAGTCTGAGCAAAAGCTATTCAATCGCATATTTCTAAAACGGTCAAAAACCTTTGAAACAGCCACATTAGTGGTACCCGTCATTTCGCAAGCTTCAATAGACAAAGGCGCCCGACCACCTGTCCCAACATTAACATTTTGAACACCGGCTCGTGCCAATTCATTACCATCACCTGTGAAAAGAAACAACAATAAACATGAAAATGACAATAAGAAGACCCAAAGCAGATACTATACATATACAAACAAAAAAAAAATCACCTGTAAGAATACATTCTCGAAACGGCATAACATCAAAAAGACGGCCTCCACATAATCCATCACCACTTTGAGTCGTGTACCGTATCCTAGTCATCATCCCAACGGAAAGTCAGAAAACCCAAACCCGACTCGTGTAGTGTATCCCAGTCATGATCCGAACGGCAAGTCACAAAACCCAAACCCAGTGTTGATAACCACCGACAAACAACAAAGCGACACTTAGATACTGAACCTAATAACCCTAAACCTAGAAATTTATAGTCAAAAACGCCCCAACTTTAAATACCCAGAAATCATGCGCTGCCTAAACCTAATTGAAACTGAAACTTCTAAAATCAATTGGCTAAAAGTAGGCGAAACCTAAACGTACGAAAACCTAGGACTAAAACATTAACAAAGAAACAATCGCAGATGAAAAGAGCATGTAAATAAAAAAACAAACACAAATCTAATAACACGACTTACAACTTTATCTATGGCGGATGGAAAGGAGAGGAAAACAAAACTGAAATTGTATAATCTGAAAAACGTATAATAAAACACCACAAACAGTACAGGTGGCATCCATGCCCGAGAGAGAATTGCATCGTCATCACCTCTGTGAGACGAATGCGTAGTGGGAGAGAGAACGAAAAAAGAGATAGTGGGGCAAACCGGGCCGGACATAGAAAAGAAAGGATGAACCGGGTTTTTAAGATGCAATTAATGTCACCTCGGGGCTCGGGGTGACAATCTTAACCTTTAATAATAAAGGTATAATAAAGCTCACATGGTTGACAATAAATTTTGAGAAACTGAATACGTTTTAGTAGTCCATTTGGAAAAAGGCCAAAAGCCCAAAAAGCATAAATCTCTTGGGCCAACATAATAGCCCAAAAGTAAAAAAAACCCGGTTCAATCTGTTCATTACAAATCAACACCATTATCTCACTCACTCACTCCTTCAACCCCTTTCTTTCTTTGTGGATAACCTTTTCATTCGGTCAAGCATTTCATCAAACACCTTCGTCAAAACCCAAAACCTGAGTCTAAACCCCATTAAAAAAATGTCAATTTCAGCTTCATTAGCTTCAACAATCTTCCCATTATGCAACTCCTCATCTTTAATACCCAAACACCCATCAACCCATTTCACCCCAATTGTACCAACTACCAGAATTCAGTTAAACCGTTTAACTACCTTTAGGCCTTTTGCTGCTCCTGAAGCTTTGGAACAGCTACCTGAGGTATAATCATATTTCACCTTCTAAATTTATAAAATTTTGTTTAATTTATTTGGGTTTTGGTTTGTTAGGTTGAAGATGGTGAAACTGCTACTGGGATCGTGGGTGCTGATTCTGATAAGGTGAGTTTTTGGTTTTTGTTTAATTCTTCTTTAAAACCCGTAAAACCCTGCAATTTATATATCTTAAGACAAAATTGCGAAAAAACCGTCTTTGTGGTTTGGTCGTATTGCAGGCGCAGTCTTTACAACTTTGAAAGTAAGCGCGCAGTCCCTACGGGGAAATGTAGGGACCAGTTAGGTATGCAGATGTAGTTTCTCCACTGTGTGTGTACTTTCAAAGTTGTGAAGATTGCGACTGCAATATGAGTATATGACCAAACCACAAGGACAATTTTTTCCAATTTACTAATAAGATAATGTAAATTGTAGGGTTTAATGGGTTTTAAAGAAGAATTTAGGGTTTAATACCTTAGTGTGTTGATGTGATAGTTGGTGCATTGGTTTTATTTGCTTGTTATTTTGTGAAATGAGATGCCAATGTGTTCGGTGGCATGGAAATGGGGGTGTTTGGATGTATGTTGAGCATTAGCAATCAATATTTTTGGGTGGGTGATTATGTTAAAACGGATGAGGTTTTCTCTATCTAGGTTATGTCGGAGGGAGAGTTTTTGACTTAGTTGACTTAGTTAGATGTAACACGGCCTAAAATGGGGTAGCCTCGTGACTGGTTCCGACTTATATCGTGGTCCACCCCGAAGATGTTTACGTAGTGAGGTTTGACCGTGTGACCTCTTGGGACGGGGGGTTAGGTGGACTTACTTAGGCCATTTGGCTGTGGTTTTTTTTACGTAAAGGGGTTGTAAAACAAATGAGGTTTTCCTTGCTCATGTTAGGTTAGTGGGGAAGGCGAGTCTTTGGACTTTGATGTGCGAGGCCCCCCTCTGGGTATCATGTAACCTTTTTTTCTCCGGTCACCCCCAAAGATGTATACCTAATGAGGTATGTGTTACCTATTGAGGTTTGGAATCCGAGACTTATGCTAGTTTAATAAGGTGCGTGATGATATTAAGGCACATAGAGTTACATTCTCTTGTAAGGTATGTGTCCCTTGGTAGTGGTTGTTTGGATGATTATGTTATTCCATCTAAATGCATCATGTAGTGAAAGTAATACATTATTATCTGCTAAAAAGTTGAAGTATGTTTGTGTTTTTATGTATTGTTCCTTTTGGAGAAACAAGTAAGAAGTTGCTGTATGATAAGTGGTAAACTTCATTTTCATATTTCTATGTAAATTTACTAATGTGATTATATAATTATATGCTGATCTCTTTAGTTTCTATGATCGGTTTAGCCGCGTAGGTATATTTTCTACAGTATATTCCATGCTTAAAACGTGGGCAAAATATTCCCATTATTACTACTAACTAGGCATGCCATTCAGCAGAAGTTTGAACGATTCTGGCTAATACATTAAAAGGTTGCTACTAATATTGTGTTTGCTTTTAAGAAGGAAAAAAAAATTGGATATCCATACTACTTCGTTAAAAAAATGAAGGTTTTCGTCAAGTACAATGTTTAATTAGATATTGTTAACTACGTTCTTTCGGACATGCTAAACATTTTTAAGTGCTAACGGTTATCTACCACTATCAATTGTTTCGATTGCTGTTGTCATTTTATATATTATTGAACCCTAGAATACTGCATCTGATCTTGTATTGATTCATTTTGATGGCAGAAGATAAAAAACGTAGAAGTGAAATTGTTTTCTTATTTTTTCTGTTAGGCACCGAATGAAAATCTGATCAAGCTCCTGGTCATACTGGTACTCTAATTGAAGATTCATGCAAGCAGATTATGGATGCTGCAAGAACAACAAATGCAAAGACAATGGGCCCAGTTCCATTACCCACCAAAAAGAGAATTTACTGTGTTCTTAAATCCCCTCACGTTCACAAAGACGCAAGATTCCATTTTGAGATCAGGACACACCAAAGGCTCATCGATATTCTACACCCGACTGCACAGACCATCGACTCGTTAATGCAGCTTGATCTTCCTGCTGGTGTCGATGTCGAGGTTAAGCTTTAGAAGCATATTTCGAGTCTCTTTTTGCTGTTAAATGCTGTTACTTGATACTTTTGTGTAGTGAATTTGTAACTTGTATCATTGTTGATTAAAGAGATGGCGTTTTAGTAAAATATTTTGTAATGGCTTAAGCTTAAAATGATGGTTCCACAAGTCACGAATGGCTCTGGTTATTTGTTTCCAGCTGAAACTTGATCATGCCTTCACAGTATGTTTTCATTGATTATGTGCTTTGACTTTATAGTTTATATGAACTGCTAACTTGAAAAAACTTTGGGGCATAAGATGAAAAAAATTCAAAATTGAAACTCAAACAAAATGGTGAAGCATGATGTGCAAACAACATTAAGGGAAAGCTTTACACGGTTTTAGTCCGTGTGGTGAGTTCAAACCTGCAGACTAGGGGTGAGCAACATGGACTACGGAACGGACCGAACCGAACCGAGAAATCGGCCCGAACCGGACCGACCGGAATCGGTCCTCAGTCAGTCATTTTTTTAATTTTCGGTCCTCGGTCTGACCCGGTTGACAAGTTATGCCTTATTGGACCGGACCGAAGATCGGACCGGACCATTTCGGTGGGGTTTTGGTCAAAGTCGATTTCGGTCCGGTTTTCCGTGAGCACCCCTACTGCATACTAGTCTATTAAAAGGTTACAAATCATTATTACATGAAAAAAAGGGAAGAAAAAAGGGAACCAGCTCTAAAATACAACGAGAAAGAATGATGCCCGCGTGTTGCGGCGGGGTTATTTTTGTTTGCTTGTCGAATATAACCGACAATTGAATCAGTGAGCGTTGTAAATGAGGATATACATCGAAGTTTCTTAATACTTGGGGGGTCTTTTGTGTTAAACCTATATTTTGAAGGAATCAATTGCAATGTGTCGGCAAAGATATTTCTCTTTTCAATACACAAAACAATTTTGCCGTTTCTTTCTGGGCTGTTTACTTGGGCCAACATTTTTTTGGGCTTAATATACTATGGCGGCAACCTTGAGGTGCAAAAAAATCGGTTAAAACCGGTTTTCGGTTTTTAGAAAACCGGTTTTTCTAATAACCGGTTTCGGTTTTTTCGGTTTTTCCGAAATCGGTTTTTTTCGGTTATAAATGTTCGGAATCGGTTTTTTTCGGTTATAAATTTTCGGAATCGGTTTTTTACCGGTTCGGTTTTTTTCGGTTATAAATGTTCGGAATCGGTTTTTATACCGGTTCGGTTTTTTTCGGAATTTAAAACTTCGAACATTTATTTAATAAACTTGTTAATTATCAAACATTTAATTAAACAATACACCGGAAACATACTAAACAAATACAATCATAACTTTTTATTTGCACCGGAAACATACTAAAAAAATACAACCATAACTTTTATTTAAACAATACAATTATACAACTAAAAATATATAAATACTAATACATTTCGAGCTTCGGCATGGCCATCACCCGAAAACATATTAGTGTACTCAAGTATGTCGAGCTTCGGCATGGCCATCACCCGAAAACAAGTATGTCGAGCTTCGGCATTGCCATCACCGTTCGGTTTTTTTTTTTAAAACCGGTTAAAACCGGTTTTTTTATAACGGCTAGTTGACCGACTTTGTTGACCGGTTTTTTTAACCGGTTAAAACCGGTTTTTTTATAACGGATATAAAAAAAAAACCCGGTTAAAACCGGTTATTTTAAAAAACCGGGTTTAGAACCAGTAAAAAACCGGTCGCTTATTAAACCCGAAAACCGGTCTAACCGGTTCGGTTAAAAAAACCGGTTTTTTTAAAAACCGATTCTGTTTTTTTTTAAAACCGGTTCCGGTTTTTAAAACCGGTTATGATTTGCATCTCTAGCAACCCATCATGCGCCAGCATATACAAAGAGAGTGGGGCAAAATTAGCCTACCAATGGGCCAAGTACTATTTTGTCGTTACTCCATAACACGCTGCATAGGATGTAAGATTAACAACCAAGATACCCCGCGCATTGTGGCGGAGCATAGTTTTTTTTCGAATCGATTTCGAATGAAAATTGAGTGGGAATGTGTCTTCGCGTTACGGCGAGACTGACTTGTAGGCAACACATGTATTTTATTTCACTGAGCATTTTTTTAACAATCACGTAATTTGAAAGAGTATTTGTCGTTCGGGCGAGAGTATACGTTATTTATAGAGCGAACGACATTTTGTATGTATATAAATATAAATATGAATGTGAAATATGTTTCTAACTTTCACAGAATTGTACGTTCCTAAACCCTGTCGTTTATTTTAAAGTTATTAGGTAGTTTAGGGTGTGTTTTGAAAGTTCTTTTTTTAAATATATATACATTAAACTTCAACATTTTTT
This sequence comes from Tanacetum coccineum, assembly GCA_026074375.1. NCBI lineage: Eukaryota > Viridiplantae > Streptophyta > Magnoliopsida > Asterales > Asteraceae > Tanacetum > Tanacetum coccineum. The sequence goes on along the minus strand of BQNB010064083.1, from coordinate 13,204 downwards.
ATAAAATTATACGTATGTCAGAAGCATTGCAATATTGGGCTCGTTTTTTCGCAATTCGAAGATATTTCCGCGGGTTTTTGATCTGAATGAATCGGTAGATATGTGTTATATATTTGAATAATAAAGTTTATTATATAAAAAAAGTCATAAGTAGTTAAAAGTTGAGGGTACGTTTTGTAAGATTTTTTTTATTTATATTAAACTTCAACATTTTTTATTAAATCGTGCGTATGTCAGAAGCATTGCAATATTTGGTTCGTTTTGTTCGCAATTCGAAGATCTTTCCGATGATATTTTTTTATCTGAATAAATCGGTAGATATGTGCTATATATTTGATAACTAAAGTTTATTATATAATAAAGTCGTAAATAATTAAAAGTCGAGAGTTAGTTTTGTAAGTTTTTTTTTCCTATTCTTGGGCCGGTGAAAAAGTTCTTTATTTTTAAAGTTTAGGCCGGTTGGGTCAACTGTTTTTGCATTCGGTAAAACGACGTAGTTTTTGATCGGAAATAATATATATATATTAATGTGATAAGTAGAAAAGTGAAAAACATAATTCAAAAACCTAATAACGTACGGTATTCATTATGTTTAACAAGACATCAAAAACTAGGCCTACACCTTATTTTGAAAAAGATATTGGTTTGAAGACAACTTGCGAGGCACAAACAAGACAAGGTAAGTTACTAGGCGCTTGAGATCGCTTCGTTAAATACTCAAAATCCGACTTATTAGATGAACTTGATGTCAATGTGCTAGCTCGAGCTCAAATTCTTCGCGTAAAATCCCAACTCGAATTTGAGCTCCAACATCCTCAACGACTACTGAGCCCTATGAAGCATAGGTTAAATCAATTTATTACCCCTTTAATCACCTTCAATTACTTAATCTTCCATCATCATATAATCTAACATGTATACGAAGCAAGTCTCAAACAGAGCTTGATAAAACAATTATTTACTAAGCTCAAGTTTGATGTGCACGTTCGATTGAGCAGGCTTGTGATTCATGTCCGAATTTTAAAGGATGAGTCGAGTTCGAGCATGAAATTTAGCGGCCAATGAAGCTCAGTCGAGTTTCGAGTATGAATTTCAAAGTGAGCTCGAGTTCAGACCGAGTGTAGTGGTGTGGTCGTCCACTACATCATAATTCATGCCTGCCATCAATCTCCCGTGGTTGTTACAACCTGTCACTAGTGTTTTTAAAAACGGTTAAAATGCATCTTTTAAAACGGTTTTGAACCGTTCAATTATAAAGGGTAGAAAATAATGAGGATGATTATTTACAACACTTTTGAACCGTTTTAAAAGACATACACCAAATACCACTTTATTACATAAAATATTAATATATCACTTATTTGGTACGATTGTTTTAAAGTGTTATAGTTTTTTTTTACAACAAGCAAGAACAACCGTTCTTTTAAACACATATTAAAAAATATATTTTTTTTTTATTTTCTTTCTTGTACCATGCTATACCAAAATATATTTTTTCCGTTAAAAAACCAAACTTCATGTCGGAATAAAAATAAACTAGAATAATAACAACAAATCAAATAGATAAAACCATTACTTAACAATTTAATAAACTAAGATGACAATCTCATACACAAAAATATCAAACTTTCATATCCAAAGTTGTTCGTAACCTAACTATACAAATGCATTCGACAATAAAATCTCAATTTTGTGAAAGATGAATTGAATAAAATTGTTACATCGAATTCTTCAACCCATTCTTCTTCAACCCATTCGTCAATATGTGCCCGCATAGTGTTGGGTTTCATGTCATTCGAAACCTACAAACAAATCAAAATGAAAGGCGTTAGTTTACAAGACAATAAGATTTTTTATGTAGAACAAAGTAAATCAATCTTTGCAACCGTTTCTTTTTAGAGATGAAAGATGTTTCTTTTTAGATCTGCAAAAAATTAAAACATTTGAAAAGCATTAGATTGTTGTTTAAGGTATAAAGAAAGAGAAATAATATGCATCTTGTGGATATAACAAGTGAAAGAAAAAGTGTGAAGCTTAAGGGAGAGAAAGAAGGATGAAAAAAGAAAAGGGGGGAAAATTCCCGCTTCTTTTAAGTGAAATTTTGTAAAACAAAGAAATAATTTTTTTGAGACGGTTTACTATGCAGCCAATAAGAACCGTTCTAAATAATAAATTGATATTAAATTATGATATTTTTTAAAACGGTTTTATGCAGCTGCTGTAAATAATAAGGTTAAATAATAAAATATAGAATTCTTCTAAAGCTACCGAATGCAACCATTTCAATTATCAAGATTAAATTATAAAATATTTAATTTTTTAAAACGGTTTTATGCAGCCGCTGTAAATAATAAGGTTAAATAATAAAATATAGAATTTTCTAAAGCTACCGAATGCAACCATTTCAATTATCAAGATTAAATTATAAAATATTTAATTTTTTAAAACGGTTATATTCAACCGCTTTAAATAATAAAATATTAAATTCTTTTAAGACGTTTATAAAGAACCGCTTTAAATAATAACAAAAAATTAAATAGTGAAAGCAACCATGTTAAATAACATATTTTATATTACGTTCCTTAGAATAACCGTTATATATAGTCTTTTCTAAATCATTTAGTACGGCTAAATAGAAAACCGTTTTTAAAAGTCCGTTGTAAAATGCCTTTTCTCTACTAGTGTGTCTTACTGTTTACATGTATCTAAGTTAAACACAAATATACCCCACAACACAAAAAAAATATTTGTTCGGCGGTGCAAACCATCAAACAAACCAACTTTTTCATGACCATACGTGAACACAATGAGTTTATAGTAGTGATGATGCGTGACTACGTGAGTGATAATGATAACACAAGTACACAACATAACGTGTGAAGGCTCGTCGTTACTCCGGGTCTTTTCATTGCCCGACTCTATTACACCCGTAGTTTACTTATGAATAAAAAAAGGTTTTCCCAAGGCTGGAGGTAGTGGTCACCAAACCTACCACCTCCACATCGGTGCCATATAATCATTCAACACACCACCAAACCCACCGCCAAACAAGTGTAATGGTCATAACAAAACGCACCGCCAAACAGGTGAAATATTTGATATGGTCATTCAGGCTTTATTATCTTATGGGCCTAGCCCACTTTTAGAATAATATTGAGTAACCTAGAATTACAGCCTCGGTAACCACCATTCCACCAAGAACTCAAGGGTAGAAATGAAAATTCTCGTTGAGCTTTTTGAACTATGTCGTTTACCTTTGAACCTTTTTGGTTTGTGTTTCTAGATAATATTGAGTAGCGTTTACGGATGAATGTGAAAAACATGATGAAGTAATGAGGGAAAATATGAAGTGAAATAAAGTGATATGTAAATGAAGATGATTCTTTGGTTTTCAGCAAATAAACAAGTATTTACAAGGAACAAAAGGATGAATTCGAATTTTCATTTAGATGATTTTATAGGAAAGGTAAGTCCAGCCTTCTCAAATGTCGCGGGGCCTACATCTTTCTGTTGAGACAATAGTAATCACTTCACAAGATATCGCAGAGTAGAAATCGTTTTGTGAGAACAGGTCAGGTTTGATTGTCACGTGACCCTCATCTGAGTGACATATGTAATCGATTATAGTGTAAGGGAGTGTTTCTTTTTTCTTTTAATGCCTCTTAATGAGTGGCCCGACCTTTATTTTCTTTTATTGGGTAGGACCACAAAAACCACTCTCTCTTGAATAAGAGGCAAAACTAGACATATATATTTACCCTTTAATCTCAAGAACAAAAGAAACAAGCCCTTACGTGACATATTTGTACATTAACCTTTGAAAGAATTACATAAATCGTCCTTGTGGTTTGCCAGATATAACATATTTGGTCCCTGTTTTTTTTCATCAGGTTTAGTCCTTGTGGTTTTGATTTTTTGCGGGTTTGGTCCCTTGTGGTTTTGATCCATTACGGGTTTGGTCCCTTGGTCAAACTAAGGAAATGTTGGTCAAGGGACCAAACCCGCAATGAATCAAAACCACAAGGACCAAACTTGAAGAAAAAAAAGCACAATGACCAAATATGTTAGATCCGGCAAACCACAAGGACGATTTTAACGCAATTCACCTAATAATAACTATAAACTAACAAAATTTAAACAATAAACATTCCCCGGCGACATGTCACCCGGGATACCAAAAGGAAAAAAAATTATAACATACCTTCGGTGATATCGGCCCGTTGTCGGCTCGGCTGTGGACTCGGCTCGGCCCGGCTGTGACTTGGCTACCAACTGGCAAACAAAAAAAAATTAACACATTTTTATAATTAACACCAAATTATACCAAACCTTATCATAACTAAAAAAATTAAAACAAAAATTACAGTGGTGGACTCGGCGAAAATTACAAGAGGTCACCACCAACAATTATAGGGTTAGAAAAAGAAGTATAAGAATTATCATTTAGAGGGTTTATAAAAGAATTATGGTTTAGAGGAGGAGGAGGATGAGGTGGTGGCGGTATTAATTGTGCTCGTGTGCGCATGTGAGGAGGTGGTGAGTGGTGGTGGGTTATGTGGTGAGCAGTGGTGGTGGTGGTGGGTTGTGGTGGTGGTGGTGCCGGAGATGGTGGTGGGTGAGAGGTGGTGGTGATGCTGTTAAAATCGCCTAGGAGTAGTTTTTTTTATATTTTACGTTTTGGGATGAGTCTGTAAACTCATATCTATTTTTAGTACCAGATTTATCCCGGCGTGGGTTTAAATTTTTCCCGTTTTTGTTATGAAGAAGAAAACCCAGATCTGCCTTTATGATAACGTGAATCCCCAGCGACTTTCCCAAGCAACATGTCGCTGGGGAAAAATGCAAATTTGTCGTTTAGCTAAAATGGCGCCATAACGAAAATGTTGGAGGTTTTTTTGCAAAAATTGATTACGTTTTCCCCGGCGACATGTCGCCGGGGAAAGTTTTGTTTAAAATTTTTTAGGTTTTATTAAAAAATTATAAAGTTTTATTAATATATCAAAACTATATTTTTTATAAAATATATAATTGTTATTTACAATTATTTTTTATAAAATATATAATTGGTTCGGTTCGGCTGAGTCGGTCCGGTTTCTCGGTTCGTTCCGGTCGGTTAAGAAAAAATATATTATTTAAAATTATTTTTTATAAAATATATAATTATTATTTACAATTACTTTTTATAAAATATATAATCGGTTCGTTTCGGCTGAGTCGGTCTGGTTTCTCGGTTTGTTCCGGTCGGTTCGTAAAAAATATATTATTTAAAATTATTTTTTATAAAATATATAATTATTATTTACAATTATTTTTTATAAAATATATAATCGGTTCGTTTCGGCTGGGTCGGTCCGGTTTCTCGGTTCGTTCCGGTCGGTTCGTATATAATTATTATTTAAAATTATTTTTTATAAAATATATAATTATTATTTACAATTATTTTTTATAAAATATATAATCGGTTCGTTTCGGCTGGGTCGGTCCGGTTTCTCGGTTCGTTCCGGTCGGTTCGTATATAATTATTATTTAAAATTATTTTTTATAAAATATATAATTATTATTTACAATTATTTTTTATAAAATATATAATCGGTTCGTTTCGGCTGGGTCGGTCCGGTTTCTCGGTTCGTTCCGGTCGGTTCGTATATAATTATTATTTAAAATTATTTTTTATAAAATATATAATTATTATTTACAATTATTTTTTATAAAATATATAATCGGTTCGTTTCGGCTGGGTCGGTCCGGTTTCTCGGTTCGTTCCGGTCGGTTCGTATATAATTATTATTTAAAATTATTTTTTATAAAATATATAATTATTATTTACAATTATTTTTTATAAAATATATAATCGGTTCGTTTCGGCTGGGTCGGTCCGGTTTCTCGGTTCGTTCCGGTCGGTTCGTATATAATTATTATTTAAAATTATTTTTTATAAAATATATAATTATTATTTACAATTATTTTTTATAAAATATATAATCGGTTCGTTTCGGCTGGGTTGGTCCGGTTTCTCGGTTCGTTCCGGTCGGTTCGTATATAATTATTATTTAAAATTATTTTTTATAAAATATATAATTATTATTTACAATTATTTTTTATAAAATATATAATCGGTTCGTTTCGGCTGGGTCGGTCCGGTGTCTCGGTTCGTTCCGGTCGGTTCGTATATAATTATTATTTACAATTATTTTTTATAAAATATATAATCGGTTCGTTTCGGCTGGGTCGGTCCGGTTTCTCGGTTCGTTCCGGTCGGTTCTTATATAATTATTATTTAAAATTATTTTTTATAAAATATATAATTATTATTTACAATTATTTTTTATAAAATATATAATCGGTTTGTTTCGGCTGGGTCGGTTTGTATATAATTTGAGGTTCAACGTATGGGTCGAGATGTTAGGGTTATACATTAGAGGTTCAACGTATGAGTCGATATGTTAGGGTTATACATTAGAGGTTCAACGTCCGATCCTTACAAACTTAAAAACATATAAGTTTATCATTTTAAAGCTTTTACTTTACTAATTAGCAAATAAAGGTGTCAACTTTATCTACTAATTATTTTCATAAAAACTATAAAGTTCAAAACTTATCTATTTATCAACTTTATAAGACCCTTAAGCTCCGGCCTTAGATGTAGAAGGATGGAATAAGAAATAAGACATGAAAATAAGAACAAAAATAAGCCTGAATAATAAATAGATAGAAACTTTAGATCTAAATCCACCCGAAACTAAGGTGTTCAATCTAGTGAACGCGGATCGGGTATATTTAAGGATTTAGATCTAAGAAAAATAAGCTAGAATTAAAAAGCAACAAATTTATACTAGAAAATAAGCTAAAAAAAAAAAAAACAAACAAATAAGATAAAGATATTTTTTTAAGATCTAATTCCACCCGAATCTAAGGTGTTCAATCTAGTTGAACGCGTATCGGTTAAAATTTAAGGATTAGATCTAAAAACAATAGCCTTAGAAAATAGCACTGCGAAAATACGCTAAAATAACTCACTCGAAAAGCACTAAAACAAAAACATATAAAATAAGCTAGTCTAAATAAGCTATTGCAGAAACTTATTAGAATAAAAGCTAAAAGAGATGCAGAATCCAAAAATAAGGCTATAAGCATAGCTTATTTAGAAATAAGCAAAAGAACAATGAGTAAAAATAAGCAATAAGAAATAAGCAAATAAAAACATTATAAAACTAACCAACCTATAAATATCTTAATTAATAAGCTCCAAAATCTGTATTACACATAAGGCAAGTAAATAAGCTTAAAAAGCTTATACAATAAGCTAAATCTAATATACTACTCCTAAAACTAATACTACAAAATTACACAACAAAATAAACTAAAAATGACTAAAAAATCTCTATTTAAAATAAAGATATCTAAAACTCTCCATCGGCCTCTCAGCTGTTGCGTGCCTTGATGATTATAGCCAAAGTAGGTGGAGAAGGTGATTTTTTGCATCATTTCAGTCTACCACAACCAATGATTATTTTGTGGAGGCACCTACAGGAAATCCCAACCACTGCACGTCTGTCCTAACTAAGAAAGGGAGAGATGGTCGCAAAAGATAATTTAAAAAATGTATTTATGGTATATTTTTTTTTTTTTTTTTTGGGGGAAACGGGGATCAAAGGGGTCGTTCCATTGCGCAATAATTATTTGCACTCGGCACCAAACCGCCTCATAATATTCGCAATCACTGCCTGACAGCTCACAAGTAACCGTCGTACTGACTACAAACGAGAGGCTCCGCCGTGCCACGTTGTCACCATTCTTATTGAGACCAGCCGCCACCTAGCTAAAACACAGTAACACTCGTACTTGACGTGTATGCCACCTATAGTACTGCTACAGTACCTCGTACTGAACACCTACATAACCTCGTACCCTGCCCAACCTGCACAGTCCTGACACCAATCATTAGAAGGCCACGTGGCCCAGGAATTATCACCAAGAACAAGTAGCACTAATATTGAGCATACTCACGGAGGTCATATCTTGCATTTCTACATTATCTAATCAAATAAGTATAACTAAATTTGTAAAACACAAAAAACAATAAAAGACTACAAAAACCTAGCTCAGTCCTCTTTAACCATTCCACAATCTTTTCTTGTTGTATAAAACAAAGTACAAACTTCAAAGGCATAGATTATTATAGATACAAACACGCTGACCTAAAGAAACTTACAAATATTCTAAAAATCACGCATCCCAAATTTATAATAGACCCACACTAAATAAACATACTGCATCTTTGCTTGGCACTTTACGTAGAGAGGTGTGAAGTTGCAGAGGACCGGATAAACTTCGACACTATAAAATCTCAACAAGAATCACACTTCAATCTTAAAAAATTAATGCGAACGAATATACATGTAAGTATGTTTATGAACTATCAGCAAACATTTTCTTAAACTTCACAATGACATTGATAAAGATTAACAACCAACATTGACCAAACCACATTGCATGACTCACTAAAGAGACTTGCTACCAAACGTGACCATATCTGCAAAGTCCTATCTTTTGTAACCAACTTAGCTATGCGCCTATAAGCTAACCCATACTTAGATTGTTCCTGAATAATATTCACACTATCAACTGAGTTACAACTGATTACAAAAAACAAAAAAGCATCCAACCTTATATAGGACTTTGCTACAAAGTGTACACATACTAGTGTTACCTAAAGCTGATTTTGACCAAAGGAATAACATAAATACTATAAACTGAGACTAGAATACAAAGTCAATCAGACATTGTTATGTATAGATTTAAATGCAATCGCTACAAAATGAAAGAAAACTAATTCCCAACTTACTAGAACTCATGTAACTTCCCTGATCTAAAAACAGCAAATTTCGAAAGTTTAGAATACGATACTTCTCAACATCTCTTCAAGCATCCGTTTAGCTTGTTCTGGATCATCACATTCACATTCAATCTCATAAGAAACCCAAAATCAAACAAAACTCACATCCCCCCCCCAAACATTAAATCAGCTACTTAAAATCATTCATTTATCACCAAATCAGGTCTTATATCAATCTACTAACCTCTAACGCTGGTCGTAAAAAGTGAACACCCATATAATCTTAATTCAACGATAAATTTAAAAATTAAATTAACAAAAAACAAGCTCGATTAACAACGGAATCTAAACTACGAGGAGTGGCGGTATCCGCCGCAGATTCAGAACCTTCATTTCCATCAGCATTCTTCAATTCATTCAAAAACTCTCTCATCCTAAGCCTCTTATTCCCTTCCTCCTTTATTTTAACCGATTCATCGTTTTAACTTCTTTCACTTCTTCATCTTTTAGATCTAGATCTTCATTAGCAGTTGATTCGATCGGTAAGTTAGGGTTTGGTGATGAGTCAGTTTAGTGGATCTCCATCAGTGAGGAATTGACGTCGCCGTTAGTCAGTTTTGTGTTTATTTTGTGATTTGCACCGTTAATTTGTGCAGATTTTGATTTTTGGGTAGGAATCGGATGGTAGAGAGAGGGTATGTCTGTGGTGTGTTTATTTTTTGGGAGGTAGTTGGGGTGATGGAACCTTAAAGTTTGTCTTTTTGATCTAATGTAACGGACGGCTGGGATGCATCCCTCAGTATGTGAGGGATTATGCGTCCGTGAAATAACTCGACTCATCTGCAAAAATGATCAGACGGAAGGAAATCAATGCGTACAATGAAAGCAATTATAATGTCCATGTGGAGCTCTACGAACTGAAAATTTAATTACACAAGATACTCTTTGAATAATAATTTAGCTAAATGTTACATTATTAACTAACCTACACGTGTGATCCCAAAAAACGGATGTTACATATTTCATATTTCATCCAATAAAGAATTATATTTCAAGAAGTATTCGTGATGGTGTGAGAATTAAATTTTGGACGTTGGAAGTAGGGGTATATATATAAATTAATATGGTACCCGCGCAAAGCAACGGGTTCATAAACGAATGTTGTTTACCGATTTTGTGATTGTACGCTCTTTGGTGAAATTGTTTCGCTATTTTTTGATAATGGATGATGAAGTCTAGATATGGTGTGTTTGTGTAGTGAGATTGTGAAGAATTAATATGTCATTATTAAATGCAAATTTAAAAAGTTATTAATTTTAACTATAAAGATATTAAATTCATTATATTAGTTATATTTTATTATTGTAACATCCAATTTAATATCATAACTTAATGTGCAATTAGTGTACTTTTAAGTTTTATTTCAGAGATTACTAATAATAGCAAGTGTGCATGCTTTAAATTTTTAAGACCTCTAAAAATAAAGTCCTAAATGCTTTATAGATGGTTCATAAAATTTGAAAATCGGACTGCACCAACGGGTTCAACCGGAAATCGGAGTCACCACCGGTTCAGCTAGCCAATAAAATATGTCCGAATACGAAACGGAGAGGACCGGTTGAAAATCAGTCAGTCTGACTGAGATCATTTTTTTTTCTCCGGATAATCAGTTCGTCATTTAATTTTATTGGCGTCTTAACTTTAATCACAGGGTACCCGCCACTACAATGTGCAGATACCATGATAGTTTAGTTTAAACAATAACATGGATACGTTCTTTAAGATTAAAATTTTCAAGAGTCTTGGAAACAAAATTACTCTTATATCCTAAAAGCCATGTCTAGTGAGGACGACTTTCATTGGGCTCACATCAGCCCAGTTTCTAAAACAAAAAAGGGGCTGGCGTATTGGACCTTCGGCTCTAGATCTTTGTCCAACACATTTAAAAAAACTTAGCTAAAAAAACTTATAAATTATTTATAACTTTTTTATTTAACAAATTTCTAACAAATATGTAGCTATCTTTTAAATAAAATATACCCAACAAAAGACCTCTGGATTACGAATAAAATGAGCCTAATATTAACATGACGTGCGTATGATTTTTTATAAAAAATGTTAAAGTCTATTATATATTTTTTTAATAAAAAATATTTCAAAACACACCTTTAACCTACCTAATCATTTTTAAAAATAACTTAAAGTTTATTTAAAAAAAGCTAATGAAAAAAAATTATATTTACAATTTTATTGTTAAGTTGACGTATTAACGTTTATCAGGAGTTTCAGCATGAATTAAGTACATTCTCAATTATTCAACTATCAATTATACACGATAAGCAAACAAAAAATAATTCCGCCGCATCACGCGGACACCATTCTTCTCGTATATACACATTTACGATACAATACGACGCCGTTTTGCACGGCCCAAAATCAATATAAAAAGAAAAGTTACAAAATGGACCTTCAACTTTTAACTATTTACGACTTTTTTATATAATAAACTTTATTTATCAAATATATAGCACCTATCTACCGATTCATTTAGATAAAAAATACTATCGGAAAGATCTTCGAATTGCGAACAAAACGAGCCCAATATTGAAATGTTTCTGACATGCGCATGATTTTATAAAAAATGTTGAAGTTTTATATAAATAGGGAAAAAAAAGAAAATTTACAAAACGTACCCTCAATTTTTAACTATTTACGACTTTATTATATAACAAACTTTATTTTCCAAATATATAACACATATCTACCGATTCATTCGGATCAAAAAATACCCACGAAAAAATCTTCGAATTGCAAACAAAACGAGCCCAATATTGCAATGCTTCTGACATACGTATGATTTTATAAAAAATGTTGAAGTTTAATATAAATAGAAAAAAAACTTACAAAACGTACCCTCAACTTTTAA
>BQNB010064082.1:15978-29979 GCA_026074375.1 Tanacetum coccineum | reverse complement strand
GAACACATTGAAATATTTGCCACTTGATGACAAAAGACATAAGAAACTTACCAAGGCAGATTCTTAAAATGGAATATTTATGCATCGTCCGAACCATGTATAATGTTTGTTGCTTTGTCATTTCCTGGTATTCTTCGTAACTTTCATACACTTTTAATCATGAGCACCAAAACTAAACAGTTGATCTGGGTTAATGTTAGATCATATTAGTCCAGCCTTTCTGAAATTTGGAATGTTATTTTTATACATGAAAATATACTACAGGTTACAGGTTGTTATTTTTTTTTATTGAATAGGATTTGATTTAGAAATCTATGGAAGTGGTGAAGATGCTCAACCATCCATCATGCTTTTAACATTAAAGATTTTTGTCATCCAGTGGACTGAATGGAATTCTTTGCCTCACCACCAACCGTAAAGGCCCATTTCCGATCATAACATGGACACAAATCTGGTACAGCTTAATGAAACTCCTAATTTTATGATAGAAGTTAACACTAGCGATGAAACTAAACTCGAATTCAATCTTCAAGGATAAAAAATTATTAGTGAAGCCTGAGTTTTATATTTTTCTCATAAAAGATACAAAAATGAGTGTCTTTGTTCATTTTTGTTTTCCGACTATAATGGATATGTATCTTTTTCCTTTTGCGATGATGATTTTATTGTAAACGTTATATTAAGTTTATCGATATCTTAAAAATATGTTAATAATTTTGTACTAATTTTTTTTTGAAGCTAGCCTCCCATGGGGCGGGCCTTGAAGCTAGTTCGGCTATAAAGCAAAATGGAGGATCGGGTTTCTGCTTAAAAAGTCAACCTGAAGGATACTAGTACTTTAAACACACAATAGAAAATCCAACATGAGTTTAGTGATGTCAAAAGAGTTTGTCAATGTATATCTAACTATTAAAACAAAACTGAAAATAGTTTGAAAGAAAAAAAATTCTATTAGGCTGCCCACTTTCATAGTCGGTCCCAGCCTGCACTTTCCGGTGCCACACCAGCTTTCTCTCTTCAGCGATCTACATGCGACCTTTTGCCACTATAAGGTGATCTTCATTTTTTTTCATTTTCAATTTTTTTAATTTCAAATTTAAATTTCATTAATAATAAAAAAATATTACATAAATAATAAAAAAACATTACATTATAATAAAAAAACATTACATAATAATGTTAAGGTTAACCACTACCACTTTCAGGAACTATATCTTTACGGAAAACCTCAACCACATTTCTCATTGTAATGTTAAGGTAATGCTATGATGGTTTAGGAGTAAAAACAGAGACATTAGCTAGTATCATAACAGCTCCTACAGTAATATCCTTTCCATAACCACCCTCATCGATGACTTTGTGACTTATTGTTCCAGGTATTGTACCTGAGAGATCTTTCATAGTCACAGTTAGATCGGCAAGCACATTCGGAGAACAAGACTTGACTATTGCAACAACTTGGTCAAGTTTCCCATTTTTCAAAAAGTTTTTGATGTCTCCCAAACATCCAGTGCCACCAAATGCATTCACATAATTAGTGGTGCTAACCCACGACCCACTCTTAAAATCATCATCCTTACCCACATCCTCAACAACTTTCTACATATATTCTTGTGTTGACATTAAAGCCCCATCTGAATCAAGAATAAAAACCTTTTCTTTAAGGAACTTGGCTTGCTGAACAATACCCGCAGGGCCGGGTATTATCCTAACTGGATTTGGGGTTGAGGGAGATGGTTTAACACATGTGCTACTAGAGAGGTAAACAATACCCGCAGGACCGAGTATTATCCTAACTGGATTTGGGGTTAAGGGAGATAGTTCAACACGTGTGCTACTAGAGGAACGCAGAACGAGTGTTAAATGGAGATCGGAATCATCTATATCAAGACCAAATTCCCATGGATCATTTTCGTTATTGAAATTGGAATCCATTTGAAGAGTTGGATAAGAAGTTGTGTGAGAAAATGAGGAGATGGTGAGGGGTATTTATAACGGAAAAGTAGCCGTTGGAATTTAAAATTTGAAAATATAAATACTACATTACATAATAACAATACTTTATTTAAAACAACAAAATTAAAATAGTTCCTAGATTATTAATCTGACTCGTAATCTTAATCATATCTCACCACCCCAAATTCCAAAAAGAATTCCTCATCATCAGCTTGTTTTTGTCTAATTTTCTCCTCCCGTGCTTTTTCATCCATTGCTGCTTCTTCTAATATTTCTCTTAAGGCTTCTTCATCTAGATGTAGTTGATGTAGCTCTTTCTGAGTAAGATATAAATCACATATCTCATGTGTCTGTGATGACGAACCACCTATATGGGTTTGTGAGCGGTAGTTGTATTTTTCCAGTAGCCAAACTAACTTGACATTCATTTGTTTTTTTATTTTTGCCGTCTTTCCATACATAGAAAGATTCAGCTCGCAATTTTTATCAGATCTTTCTTTTAAGAAAGTGTCGATCAAAGCACGGCTCTCTTGTGGAATGTCATTACATTTCTCGTATACTTTTCTAAGATCTTCTTTAGCTGTGCATGCATTATCAAATTGCAAGGCTAAATCCAGAATCGTTTTGTGACGAACCATATGTTCGTCAATTTGTTTTTGAACCAAAGCTTGGATTTCATCGTCGTTATGTGGAACTGAACAAGCTATTTAGAAAAGTGAATGAAAGTGTATATAATTGTATATAAAATGGTAAAATAAGTGAGTATTTATAGTGTTAAAGGGTTTGAATTTTAAAAGGTAAAAAGGTTTTTTTTTTATATTAAATGAATAATCAGATTTTGGGGGAGAATATGTTGCACTCGACAACGGTCGCAAGGGCGATTGAATTGTGAATTTGTCTCCGGCGACCGACACCGCGACCGAGGTGCCACTATGGCGGCGACCGACGTCGACCGAGCCATAGTGGGCAGAGAACACTTTAACCCTAAATTGATCATTGATCAACGCATTGTGCATTGGCGTACATGTAACTATTAAACAGGTTGTTCGTAAAAAAGGGTTATCAGACATAGATTTAATCTAAAACCGATGAAGACATAATCAAATCACTCTCTTAATAACCTTAATGTTGGCAATTGTCTTTGCATTCATATACCTACCTACATTTAAGTCACCCACTAATGTGGCATGACAAAAATATATTACCACTAAGTACTTGATTTCTTGAGTTACAACAATTTGATGTTTGATTATTGAGGAATGCTATGCTCATTCAAATTTTACAACACAAAATTGAAGCGTTTATATGTGATTGGGTTAACTATAGAGAAGACAAAAATATCAAAGTGAGACCACCAATGTACCATTCAACATTCACTTACGGTATTTAAAATAATTTCTTTCTAACCGCAACTTTATCATTAACTCGTAGGGCTTACAATATCAATTTGCTACTTGTGTTAATCCGTTGCATTGTTTTTGCTTAACTACAATAACAAATATTTGTTTCTCAATGTTATAATGTAACTTTTAAATTTAAATTATTCGGTTAAGTCACTAAGTAGAATCTATCTTCGATACAGGGGACATATATGAATGTTAACTATGCTTGTAATAGATCAGCAAATTTTTTGTGGTGACTTGGGGTGAAATGGCCCTTGCGCAGAACCGGGTATTGTTTATAAGTGTAGAAGCTTTTCATTAACTTTGAATAAGCAAACTGCAAAGGCTGTTTGGTATTGTTTGCGAACTGAAACAAAGAAAAAACGTAACACTTTCTCTTCATGAGATTCAATCCAATAAGTCAATAACCTCTTGGCTGAACAAAAACACAATCTCCGCGAGTTCAAAATTACAAATCGTTACATGTAACAAATGTTTAATTGAAAACTATAAAAAACTATCACCGCCCCATACCCAAAAAATTCTCCCAATGAGCGGCGCTCATACCCAAAAAAATTCCAATTTCACAAAACTCCAAGATGTTTCAGAATCGGTGTTCATCACTAATTTCCCACCCTCATTTGGATCAAAGGATCTTCGGAACGCTTGTGAAAAACATGGATCAGTGGTGGATGTTTACATCGCCCAAAAACTCTCGAAAAACGGACGTCGATTTGCCTTTGTCAGATTTGTAAAGGTAAAAAACACTGAATCCCTCCTTGTTGCTCTTAACAAGATTTGGAGTGGATCGTATCATCTGTTTGCTGCAAAAGCAAGATTCGAAAGGAAACCTAACGCATCATCTAAACCTCCCTCTAAACCTAATCACACCAATAACCAACCAAACCCCGCATCCAAAACATCCCAGGCAAACCCTAATTGTTCTTATGTATCGGCCTTGAAAGGCATCTCCAAAGAGCAGTCCCCTATAGAAATATTAAGATCTGTCTCCCTTGAGGATTCAGATCTGATCGACATTGGTGACACAAGGAACGTGGTTCTCGTTAAGGCGAGAGATGTACATCTCACCCTAAACATTAACAAAGTTCTAAGAAAAGAAGGGTTCTCTGATTTCCATGCCAAATACATTGGTGGTATGTGGCTTTGGCTTGAATTTGATAGCGTCGAGTCTTGCACTAAGCTTCAATCTAATAAGGAAATGGCTTGGTACTTTACGCAAATCAAACATGTAAGTGAGTCCTTTAAAATTGACGAGCGCGTTGTGTGGATCGAAATTGGTGGTCTTCCTCTTAATGCTTGGACTCCCACGGCATTCAAAAAGATTGCCAGCTCCTGGGGTGAACCTCTTTTTGTTGATGACGATCCAAGCGAAAGCGTTGCTACAGGACGAGTTTGTATTCGGTCTAAAATTCATGGTCACATCAAGGAAACTTGCAAGGTGATGATTAAAGGAAAGGTGCACTATGTTAGGGTCAAAGAATTTGCTGGATGGGTTCCTGACATGGAAGCTGGTGATGGTGATTCAGAAAAAAATTCAGACGCGGATTCTGAGGAAAATGGTATAAACACAGGTGAGCATGATGATCTTGATGCTAACTTTGTAGGCGTGCAGGACGCCCTTGATGTAGAAGAAGGGGAGATCCCAGCCAAAGATGTAGCAGAAACTGAAGAGGTGAAGAATTCCCAAAGTTTTTTTTGGGAGAAAGATAATGGGAAGGAAGATCATAACACCTCCCCGTCTTCCCAGAATAATAATTACACCACGAACCTGAATTCTAAATCACCCAACATCCCTTGTGAAGAATCGGATTCTCTCTCAAAACCCCCTGGATTTGAAAAACCAAAATACCATACGAAACACAACACTCATCACTCCTCATCATCTTGTCCAGGTGTGAAGTCGTCGCGAATAAGCAAACCTGTTTCTAAAGCTTTCAGCAACCATGGTTCTATGATTGAAGCACTTGTAACACAAATTGAAATGGGGAAAGTTCTTGGATACGATATGCAAGGTAGCACTAATGATCTCAAAAAACTTATTGAAGGAATAGGAGCTAGGGACGGTCAATCATGAATGCCATGTCCTTAAATTCTTGTGGCATTGGAGCGGGAAAGTGCAAAGCTATTTCTAAGCTTTGTAATAAACATAATATTAACTTCCTTGGTATTCAAGAAACTCACTCTTCTTCGATTGATTCTTTCAAAGTCAAGTCGATGTTGGGGTAATTTTCGGTTGATTTCGCCTTTCATGACCTTTCGGTGGGTAGATTAGGTGGTATTTTATCGTTGGGGTCACTAATGTTTTTCAAAGATAATTTCATCCTTTTGATCCACTGTCTTTATTGTTGAAGGATAGTGGGTAAATGAAAATTTTCAATGCTTTATGGGAATGTGTATGCTCCTCGGAAGATAGGAATAAGTTGACTTCTTTGGAACTCCATCCTCGATTTCAAAGAAAATCATCCGGGACATTATGTTGTCTTTGGAGATTTCAACGCAGTCGTTATTGGGGGGCACCCTGTTTTTCGGAACGTTTGGAACTTTGTTTAAACTCGTCTTATGTCCTATGCCTTTAATCAATTCTTCGCCAATAGGAACTTTACTATGGGGATTTCCAATGGAGGACATCTTTTACTCGAATCCAATAGACGAGGGGTAAATTGAGCAAACAGGAAGATTTTTATCACTGAAGCATCTATACCCCATTTGCGAGGTCATTCAGCTATGGTTTCTTGCAGTTCATATCTCTGGTTTTTTTTTTGGATCATAGGCCAGTTAATCTTAAGGCCGCAATGTTGAATTCGGCCTACGCTGGCAATACCTTTAAGTTCTATAACTCCTGGCTTCTCGATAGTGATCTTTGTCCATATTTCGGATTTTTGGTCTCTTAAATATTTTATGGCCTCTAACGCCATTGTTGGCTTTTAAAAACAAGCTCGAAAGCTCTAAAATGGATTATCATGGTGTAGGAGCGAAGAATAGAAACGGCTATTTCTAAGAAAAAAGGTATGAAATTCCTTCTTTTGTTAAAGAAAATTTGATGAAGACACTGTTATCATTGCGGTGCTCTACTGTCCTACCTAACTTGATGCGTGCTGATTGGATCGTTAGCCCTTACATTAGATAGAGAGGAGTAAGAGCTGCTAAAATTTTCCCAGCAGGCCAAAGTAAAATGGGGGGTTTGAAGCTGTTGAAACTCAAAGTTTTTCATGCCATTATAAATCAGTAACGAGAGTTCTATCGATGGATGGGATTAAACACGATGGAGTATGGCTTTCTGACCCTCAAAAAATTAAGGATGCGTTCCAAGTTAGCTTTGAATCCAAGTTCAAGAAGAAGTCTGTGGACAAGATTGAGGTTCGCAGTGCTTTCTATAGAAGCATTCAAGACAGTCAGAATTTGTTTTTGATCTCCCCTGTTTCGGAAGGAGAAATTCATACTGCTATTTGTGACTGTGGTTCGGATAAAATTAAATCGCCTAGGCCCGAGGGTTCACTTTTGCTTTTTTCAAAAATTTTGGAAATTATGAAGCGATATCATCTGCTTTTTTGTTCAAGAGTTTTTTAGCTCAAGCATCATGCCTAAAGGTTGTAACACGTCTTTCATTGCCCTCATTCCTAAGATCTCTAACCCTCTAGTGGTTAGTGATTACCGTCCTATTAGTCTTATTGGTGCCCAATACAAAATCATTGCGAAGCTTCTGGCGAATCGGTTAGCAAGGGTTATTGACTCGGTAATTAGTTGTGAACAAACTGCCTTTGTTAAACATCGTCAAATTTTGGACGGCCCCCTCATGGTTAATGAAGTCATCAAATGGTGTAACAGAAAAAGGGATAAGCTCATGATCTTCAAAATAGATTTTGAAAAAGCTTTTGACTCCATCTCTTGGGATTATGTTCTTCAGATCATGAAATTTATGGGCTTTCATGGCTCGTGGATCTCTTGGATCAGGGGATGTCTTAATCATGCCACTTCGTCTGTTCTTGTTAACGGGAGCCCTACTAATGAATTTCATCTTAGCCGTGGTTTGCGTCAAGGAGATCCCTTGTCTCCGTTTCTCTTTATTATTGCCATGGAAGGTCTTCATGTGGCGATTGAGGATGCTATTGCTGCCGGGCTGTACAGGGGTATTACTATGCATACCTTGTCTCTTTCTCATTTTTTCTTTGCAGACGACGCATTGTTTGTAGGGGAGTGGTCGCGTGAAAACATTCGGAATTTATCTATTATCCTTGAATGTTTTCATAGAGTTTCGGGGCTCAAAATTAACTTCCATAAATCCAACTTAGTTGGGGTTGGAGTTCCTTTTGACTGAACGTTAAAGCTTTTAGCTCAGCTCACAGGTTTTGATAAGTTGAATTGATGTTCGCAGGTATGCAGAGATCCCAGATGGGGAAGATGCTACGAAGGCTATAGTGAGGATACAGAATTAGTTAGAAAGATGACGTCGTTAGTGACAGGATTGCAGGGGACACCTCCACCAGACCACCCAAGTGGATACCCTTATGTAGCCGGACGGTAATACACGGAGAACATTCATATTTATATATTTTAATTTATTTTTTGCATCACGTAGAAATTTTATGCATCATTTGGTTCCAGAAACAATGTTATGGCATGTGCAAAGCATTTTGTTGGAGACGGTGGTACCGACAAAGGAAAAAATGAAGGCAATACTATAATCTCATATGAGGAATTGGAGAACATCCACATGTTACCTTATTCAGATTGTATTTCAAAGGGTGTTTGCACCGTTATGGCATCCTACTCTAGTTGGAATGGAACTAAAATGCACTCTCATCGTCATCTCCTAACAGATATTCTAAAAGAAAAGTTGGGGTTTAAGGCAAGTATAACATGTCATTACTTTGTTGCCATTATTCTGAATTGTTGAAGAAGTTATGGGTGCGTTTAGTTGAAAGATAACACATTTGTTTTCTACGAAATGTTTTGTACAAAACAAATGAAACAAAGATTGCTATCAAATCAAAATTTTCCCATCAAATTCTCTACAAAACATAAAATATGCACTTCCCAAATTAACAAGGGAAACTACAATACACATTTTTTTGTGCTTTCTTTGTTTCCCTTTTAACTGCCTTGTTTTCTTCAAAACAGTAAACAATGTTATATGTGTATAGAATTCTACGTGGGTTGTGATATATTATTTAGCCACTATTTATAGAATACAACACATAGAGAAATCCTGATGGATCCAAACTCACAAGCCGAGCTTGGGCTAACCGACCTATCACCTAATAATATTAACACGTTTCTAAGTTTTGTGGAAAATCAAATCCCCTCCTTTTTTTTTTTTTTGCAAAACTGAAAATAGAAAATTAAGAAAATTTTCTCCATCTAAATGCACCCCTACAATCTTTTTCTGGTTACCGTTTTGGGTGACGTGTTTCCTCCCATACAACTCCCGATCTTAAAAAGGATTATGTGCTATTCTGCAACATTACTAGCAGGTAACCAGTTCTAGATGTCACTGCAGAAAAAAAATACCAACATGTCATCAACCACATTATCAATTTTTTTTCACCTGGCAACCTTGAATCGATATTTGTGAAATTTTGAGGATCTATAAGGGTGTAAATATAGATTGTTACTCAAAACCAAAATAGGATCAAAGGTTTATGCAATAAACCCATTGAGGAATACTATTTGAGTTCCAAAGTAAACTTTCATTTATAGTTTATTTATAGACTTTCTTTATAAAGTAACTAATGGAAATTTGTGCAGGGTATTGTGATTTCAGATTGGGAAGCACTTGATCGGTTCTATGATCCTCACGGATCAAACTACAGAAGTGCTGTTTTATCTGCAGTTAATGCAGGAGTTGATATGGTAGAGTATAACTCAGTAGAGTATACCTCCACAAACCAAATGTTTTGCATTTTATACATCCGATTTTAAAAATTTAAAACTTGCAGGTGATGGTTCCCTTCAGATATCAGTTGTTTTTGGAGGATTTAGGATATTTGGTAGAGTCAGGGGAGGTACCCATGTCAAGGATTGATGATGCTGTCGAACGAATACTAAGAGTTAAATTTGCTGCTGGTCTTTTTGAATACCCCATGGCTGATAGATCTTTGCTCGATATTGTCGGCTGCAAGGTACACTTGCAGATTAATATGTTTATCAAATAAGTATTCATCTGATATCTTCTATTTTCCTGAACTTGATAAGATCATTTTCAATATTATTGTTTGTGCCAGCAACACAGAGAATTAGCACGTGAAGCAGTTCGCAAGTCGTTGGTCTTATTAAAAAACGGGAAGGATTCAAATAAGACGTTTTTACCATTAGATAGAAACGCAAAAAGGGTTCTTGTTGCTGGAAAACACGCAGATGATCTTGGTTATCAGTGTGGAGGTTGGACCGCCACTTGGGATGGAACCAGTGGCAGAATTACCACCGGTAAGTGGTAGTTTATTTTGTGTGCCAGCTTACATCTACAAGATGTTATTACTGAAAACATTTTTTTGTTCAGGAACAACGATTTTGGATGCTGTTAAAGAAGCCATAGGAGAAAATACTGAAGTGGTATATGAAGAAAATCCGACAATTGACAGCCTTTCTGCACAAGATTTTTCCTATGCAATTGTAGTCGTTGGTGAAGCTCCATACGTTGAATCAGGCGGTGATAATTCAGAACTCACCATTCCCTTTAATGGAAACGAATTATTAAAGTTAGTTGCGGATAAAATCCCAACTCTAGGAATTCTTATTTCTGGTAGGCCATTGGTTTTAGAGCCATCAGTACTCGAAACTCTGGATGCATTGGTTGCTGCATGGTTGCCCGGGACTGAAGGAAATGGGATAACCGATGTTATATTTGGAGATTATGAGTTTCATGGACGGCTTCCTGTTTCATGGTTTAAAACAGTTGATCAACTACCTATGAATACTCATCAAGACTCGTATGATCCTTTGTTTCCACTCGGGTATGGTTTGAAGTCTAAAGCTTGAACCTAAATGTGTTGGTCTGTGAACTTGTTTCTTCTTTTTGTTTGTACTTGAGCACTATCCCTTATCTCTAATAAAGCTCCATTGATCCAGTTGCACATAAATTTCACAATTTTGTTTTCTTGCATTAGTTTTGATTGTCTATTGTCAGCTTGTGTTCTTTGTTGATCTCGATGATTTGTCTGTCAACACCTCTTACGATATGAGTTACGAATTATAATAAATGGTGATGTAGCTTTAAGCTTTTTAGCCTTTTAGTAACGGGTTACCTATTAATTTCACTATGAATTTGAGTATATTAGATAGAGAAATCACATACTCGTCTCGGCTAGCTCAATTAGCCACCAAGATTCCTTAGGGGTTTGAGGAGGGGATGTTTGGTTAGGGGAGGTATCGAGTTCGAGTCCCACCCGGGACTTTTACCCCTTCAGGCGGAATAAGAGGAATTACAGGCGGGTTTAGGGTACAACATACTGCCCAATTGGATGTCAATGCTGGACCTGAACCACTAACAACTAACAATCCGTTTAAAAAAAATCACATATACTCGTGACAATGCGCCTAGAAGTAAAAGCTCTAATATCACTCATCAGTGATTGGGTCTATCTCAAAATCAGGAAGTGGGCGTTATCTAGCAATTATGGATCCTTGACATGCTGCATTAGAAGGCTATCTCAAGCTGTCTAATTCACAACTTTCAAATGATGACATGAAAACTCAATTATAGATTTCACATGGAAGGACATGTTCTCCAAGTCGACATTGGCTACTCACTGTAATTTTACCTTTATTTTAATATTAATTTTATTTTTAAATATTAACAATTTATAGTGGAAATTAATGTTCAAATGAACAGTAACACTCTTCATTAATAAAATTACCAATATAGTACCTGCGGTTTACAGGCTATTACGCAAACAGTCCCAAAAAAGCTACAAGAAAACATCCCTGTGGTTAATTTGTGAGCACAAAGACAGTCCTTGAAATAAATTTATGGATGGTTTGTGCAACAAAACCTTACATAAATAGTCCCTAAAAGTTACCTAAAATAATGGAAACATCAAGTGAAAAGTTACATAAATTATTCATGTTATTTGCAGCTTGGAAATTTCTATCTCAAGTTGTCGAGGTGTGTTTGTTTCATTATGATGTGTGTCCGTATTTTTTAATATATATTAACCATACACCATACTATGGATAAATAACTTCAATGTATCTTTGAAGATAAATATTTGGATAAAAGTTTAGATCTTAAAATTTATAAACACACCGTTTCGTTTTTCCTTTTCTTTATGAACGTGTTACGGTTATCATTTGAATTTCTCAGTTTCACAAAACTAGCTCGAATTCTAATCAAATTAAATTCAATGACACATATTTAATACTAAAATTTTTAGGCTAACACAAAGGTAAAATCTAGCCCAAAGTATAGTAACTTACATAAAAATTGGCCCAACTATATGATTATAACCCTAAATACAAAACCCTAAATATTGCTCACTCTTTCACTCACAAACACGCAGCCATACTTTTCTCCTACATTATGCAGCTATTTTCTCTCAACGAAAAACAAACATAGCCTAAGTCGCAACTTTCAAATGACGACATGAAAACTCAATTATAGATTTCATATGGAAGGACATGTTCTCCAAGTCGACATTGGCTACTCACTGTAATTTTACCTTTATTTTAATATTAATTTTATTTTTAAATATTAACAATTTATAGTGGAAATTAATGTTCAAATGAACGGTAATAAAGGATGGTGAAAGTTTTGTGTGTTTATTCCATTAATCAACGATACAATATATAGGGGTACAAGACAACTAATGACAAGATAAGTACAAGAGAACTAGACAATGACAAGATGATTGTCAATTAGACAACTAATGATGGATATATGGATGAGAATGAGACAACTCATTGATTGATTGATATTTGCCAACTAATACGTCCCCGCAGTTGGAGCGGGAGAAGGTCGGACGCTCAAACTGGATCGAAATTCTTCAAACAATGTCGAAGGTAGACCCTTGGTGAATATATTGGCATACTGGTAACGAGAGAGAACATGTAGAACTCTAACCTGACCAGCGGTAACCATATCACAGACGAAGTGAATGTCGATCTCAATATGCTTTGTCCGTTGATGTTGAACAGGATTGGCAGACATATAAACGGCACTAACGTTATCACAGTAGACAAGAGTGGCAGTCGATAGAGGAGAATGTAACTCACGAAGTAGATTGCGAAGCCATGCAGTTTCTGCGACAACGTTAGCAACACCACGGTATTCAGCTTCGGCACTGAAGCGAGAGAGGGTGTGCTGACGTTTAGCTGACCAAGACAAAAGATTATCACCCAGAAAAACACAATAACCTAAAGTAGACCTGCGTGTAGAGGGGCAACCCGCCCAATCAGCATCAGTATAACCAACCAGAGAGGTAGTAGCAGAAGCATATAACGGGAGACCAAAGTCCATAGTCCCTTGAACATTACGCAAGATACGCTTGAGAGCAGCAAAGTGAGGCTCCCTCGGATCGTGCATATAAAGGCAAACCTGCTGAACGGCATAAGACAAATCTAGACGTGTAAATGTAAGATACTGTAGCCCCCCTGCAAGACTGCGATATAAAGTGGAATCCTAAACCGGAACACCTTCTGGACCCAGTTTAGACTTTATATCAACAGGTGTCCGAGAAGGGTTACAATTAACCATATGAGCACGTTCAAGAAGCTGAAGAGCGTATTTCCTCTGAGACAAAAATAAACCTGTAGAAGAACGATCCGTAGAAATACCAAGAAAATAATTAAGTGCCCCGAGATCAGTCATGTCAAACTCCTTATGTAAGGAAGCTATAATCTGCTGTAGTAATGCTGGAGAGGAAGCGGTAAGAATAATATCATCCACATAGATGAGAAGATAAGCAACCTGAGAATCCTGTCGACATATAAACAAAGAAGAATCGCAACGAATATGATCAAATCCTGCCCGTGTGGCATAACCTGCAAACCGCTGAAACCACGCACGAGGTGCTTGTTTTAATCCATACAAAGATATCTACAAAAGACAAACATTATGAGGGTACCGAGAGTCAACAAAACCAGATGCATATACACCGTCTCAGATAAATCACCGTTAAAAAAAGCATTCTTAACATCAAGTTGGTGTATCAGTCAATGGCGAGACACGACAAGACTAAGGATCGTGCGAATAGTAGCCAGTTTAACAACTGGAGTTAATGTCTTATTAAAATCTACACCAATTTGCTGACTACTACCGTTAGCAACTAAACGAGCCTTATAACGGCTCAAAGTCCCGTCAGCATGAAACTTATGCTTAAACAACCACATAGAGCGAACCATATTAACACCAGCAGGCCTTGGGACAAGTAACCAATTGCGATTTTTAACTAACACATTATACTCATCATACATAGCATTACGCCATTGAGGATCTTTTAAAGCGTCAAACGAGTTTTTAGGAATAGGAGAAATAGAAAAGGTGTTTAGGGACAATCGATAGACATGTTTGATAATGCCTGATTGCGACCGTGTGATCATGGGATGAGTGCGAGGTGGAGCATTAACGGGTTGAGGAGAAGGTTGGTCATGGGGTTGTTCGTGTAAATGGAATGGTGGCGGGCTGGTTGTGGTTTGTTAGGAATGTTGG
>BQNB010064082.1:0-13880 GCA_026074375.1 Tanacetum coccineum | reverse complement strand
ATGTCAGTCTTATTCCCACAACCAGAATTCACAAAAAGCATATTAAAGACCAGACCATTGCAAGATAGATTTAAGCAATGAAAAAGGAGCTTCTGTAATTTAAACTTCAAAATGTTTGGACTCTAGTGGATCTTCCTATTGGCAAGTGGGCTATTAGAACAAAATGAGTCTTTAGAAACAAGAAAGAAGAGAGAGGAATTGTAATTAGAAGCAAGGCAAGACTGGTCGCACAAGGTTACACCCAAGAAGAAGGAATTGATTATGATGAGGTTTTTGCTCATGTTGCTAGGATAGAAGAAATCAGGTTATTTTTGGCCTATGCATCATTTATGGGGTTTAATGTGTACCAGATGGATGTGAAGAGTGCCTTTTTATATGGTATTATTGAAGAGGATGTGTATGTGTGCCAACCTCCTGGTTTTGAAGATCCACAGTTCCCTGACAAAGTTTATGTTGGGAATTTACTTTTACGTGATGACATTACAGAATTACCATAGTTTATCATAGTCACATACGCAAGGACTAGAATAGGCAACTATGTATAGTTTAGAAGCGTATGGGCTATAAATACCCCTCTAGCATTTGGTCCATGAAGGGCAATGGGAAGTGGTCCTTTCGGGTGGCTTCATTAAGTTTTCTGTAATCAATACATACTCGCCATCCCGTGACCAATCGAGTAGGAATTAGTTCATTCTCATCATTGGAACTCACTTTCTTCTTAGGGTTACAAGTACAACAGAAGAAGGATGGAATCTTCATTAGCCAAGACAAATATGTGGCTGACATATTGAAGAAGTTTGATTTTGCCACTGTAAAGACAGCAAGCACTCACAAGGAACTAACAAGGCATTGGTAAAGATGAAGAAGCTGATAGTGTGAGATGTTCATTTATACAGATCAATGATTGGATCATTGATGTACTTAACAGCTTCTAGGCCAGACATAATGTTTGCTGTTTGTGCTTGTGCAAGTTCTCTTATCTCGTGCTGTTGATCTATGAAGTAACATTCCCCAACCCATATTCCGCTGCGACCCATTTTGGGGGTGTTACATCTTTGGTATCCTAGGGATTCACCATTTGACTTGGAAGCTTTTTCAGATAGTGATTATGCTAGAGCTAGTCTTGACGGGAAATCCACAACAAGAGGTTGTTAATTTCTTGGTAAAAGACTGATTTCATGGCAATGTAAGAAGCAAACAGTAGTTGCTAACTCAACAACTGAAGCAGAGTATGTTGCTGCTGCTAATTGCTGTGAACAGGTGTTGTGAATCCAAAATCAAATGCTTGATTATGGGTTCAATTTCATGAACACCAAGATTTACATTGATAATGAAAGCACCATTTGTATTGTGAAGAATCCAGTGTTTCATTCTAACCAAGCACATTGAAATAAGGTACCATTTCATCAGAGGTTCTTATGAGAAGAGGCTCATTCAAGTGATTAAGATACATACAGATCATAATATTGCAGACTTGCTCACAAAAGCATTTGATGTTGGCAGATTTCAATATCTAACTGCCAGTATTGAAATGCTTAACCCCTAAAGCATTGATTGAGGGGAGGTTAATAAGTGTCAAGATACTGTGAATTATGCTTGACATAAGATGGAACAGCTACTAATGATGAAATTCAAGTTAGTACTATTGGCCTACCTTACTACTAGTAAGTATACTTTCTACTGCTGTTATAATTAATACTATAAGTATTTAGAGAAAATAAAAACAGACAGAGAGAAACAACGAGTTTAAAAGAATTGAGAGAAAGCAAAAACAGATAGAGAGAAATTGTGAGCTCAAAAGAATAGAGAGATTTATGAAATAAAAATAGACATAGTGATTCAGTGAGCAAAAGAAATGAGAGATATGGTGAGTTCAAAAACAGAAAGAGAGCTTGTGAGAATCAACATTAATGATGGAAATGCTTTTTGGAATGCCATTGAGGTTAAAACTGGTACCTCAAAAGTTAATACTGCCAGGCATTTCTGAGTACTGTTGGGAACTACTTAGTACTGTTAGTCTAAAACTTAGTACTGCTAGGCATTACTTAGTACTGTTAGACTAAAATTAATACTGCTAGGCTACCGTTAATACTGTTTAAGGCATAACAGATTTTTGGCAATTAAATATAGCCGTTGAGATTTTTCTGCCAAATATCTTGCTTATAGGGGTCTATAATTTGGATAATTCTTGATCTTTCTTTCACTTATAAGCTTTCTTCAAGATAAAGAATCCATTTTATTCAGTCGGTCCAATAAAAATCCTTAAGCGCTCTTTATAAAATCTCAATTAACTTTGCCAAACTCTCCTACTCTCATTAACTAACATAAACCCAGAACCCTTATCATAACTCAGTCACTAATGGCGAATTTGGAATTCTGCGACAAACACAACATGGTTGCTTATCTAAAGAAACCAACTAGGAGTGAAGGATTCTAAGAGATAGTATATTTTCTCCATAAAAGTCATATAAGGTTTGCTCTTACTAAGAATCCTACTATTTATGTTTCTCTAATCGAAAAGTTTTGGCAGACTGCTACTGTCAAAACAATTGATAATAGAGAACAAGAAATAACTGCCACGGTTGATGGCAAATAATTTACTATTACTGAAGCATCTGTTAGGAGACATCTCCAATTAGCAGATGTAGAAGGTATTAGTGCTTTGCCAACTACTGAAATTTTTGATCAACTCTCACTGATGGGGTATATTTTAACTGATGATAAACTGACTTTTCAAAAAGGTAAATTTTCCCCTCAGTGGAGATTGTTGATCTATACCATCCTACACTGTCTTAGTCCTAAGAAAACTTCTTGGGAACAATTTAGTAGCAATATAGCAACTGTAATTATTTGCTTGGCCACAAACATAACTTTTAACTTTTCTAAATTGATTTTTGATGGTATGGTGAAAAACTTGGATAGTAAATATAAGTTTTTAATGTATCTAAGATTTATTCAAATATTTTTGGACAAGAACAAAAGATTTCTTAATCCCCACAACAGAAAATATATTTCCCCTACTTTAACTTCAAAACTTTTTAGCAATATGAAAAGAGGTTTTTCTGGGAAACACACTCCTTTGTTTCCAAATATGCTTGTAATTCAAGCAAAAGAGGGTGAAGGTTCAGGACATCCCTCTGAACCCCAACCACCACCTTCTACTACTCAACCTATTCATGAAGAACCAATCCCTAATGTTGTCTCATCATCACACCAAAAGACTTAAACACCTAGGCAAGCCTTAAACCAGGTCACTGAGTTACCTCAGACTAGTGAGCCTATACCCAATGTAACAGATGAGGTTGTCTATCAGGAGTGGGATGACGGAGTGGAAAGGGCTACCACTACTGCTGCTAGCTTAGATGCAGCACAGGCTAGTGGTAACATAACTAAGACCCAATCTACGGCAATACCTAATGTGCCTCTTCCTGGAATTGGTGCATGGTGGTAGTCTAGGTGCCAAGAGACCCCGGGGGGGTTGGGGGGGGGGGGGGTTCCTTGCTCAGATAGGTTTTGATGAAGCGGTACCTACCAGCCCCATGATTACCTTCTTAGATTTAAATACTTAGAAGTAATCGGAGGCAGTATGAACTCAAGAATTGGATGGCTCTATGTCCAAAATGGTCAGATAGGGTTTATAGCTTATGAAGACAAAACTTAAGGCAGACAAAGAAATTATATGGTGCTAGCTTATGCCAAGCTTCTATCATGAAGGTGAAGTAATGGAGGAAAATTGTCAAGTCTCTATCAAGCTAGAAGAATGAGCGCAAAGATTGGTTGGTTTCAGTTAGAAGAGGATTTAGAGGATTCCTCAACAGGGAGGATGATAGAAAAAAATTGATCAAGATGCAAAGAGTTACTTTGTTAATCCACAACCCATAGTCTTACAAAGATAAACCTGAAGAATAGTTGTGAGTCTTAGTTGCAGCTACGGTACTTGCAGATGCAGCTAAAATAAAATTTCACACTTTTATTACTAGAAGAAGAAGGGAGGTTAGGGTTTTTTTTTAAGCAAGTTTCTTCCTAATCTTCTTTATTGTATCTATTTAAGTTTTTAATGAATGAAAAAGTTGAAGCTTAGCATACCTTCACAGTTTTTTGCCTTTAAATTTCTTGTTAAATTTCTTGTCTATATTTTCTTTATTACAAAAATTGTTGGAGTGATTACATAAACTGGTAAGACGCGCACACTAAGGGGCACGACCCCTCAAGAATTATGTCGTATAATAAAGGAACAATTTACTTAACAAACAACTCAAGTACATAAGAGGTATTGCAAGCCCGGTACTAGGACTATCATTACAAGCATGCGACAGTAATATATTAAAAAGATAGCATAAAAAGTACTAACTTAAAAGTTAACAAATATTGCGTAACAGTTACAAGTAATGTTTACACACAAACAGAAACCACAAAAAGAGCCACATGTGGCCATGGCAGTAAAGTAACATAAGTACAGACTTACGGAGCAGGAACATGCTCCGGCGTGGTATTTAATTCTTCCTCCTCAAAAATAATCTTGAGAGGCGGAGGAACCTCAGAAGATAATACCGTAGGGACCGGATCGGTCTGAACAAAGGTAGTGGAAATAGCAGTCGTCACGGCTATGGTAAGATCCGCGGAAGAACTCGGCTCACCAATCAAATTTCTAGCAGACAAAGGCTTCACCAACGAAAGACTGGAATCTGTAAGAGACAAACAGCAAGCGGTTGCGTCCCCTCTAAGCCTTTGAACACGATTATGTGCTACTTCTAAGGAAAAGGCCAAATAAGTTTCTCCAATGATCACCTGATCCTCCAATCGGTGAATCAGAATCATGAGTTGATCAAGAGAAGGTTGCAGCTGACTGGCTTTAGAAGTCTCGGCAGCAGGACCTTCCAAACGAAGAAGGTCCATAACATCAACCATGATAGCTTCCTTATTGGCCTCTAACTGGGCAAGGAGCAAAAAACTTACACCCTCAAGGGCATTAACGGCAGCAACATAATCACTCTCTACGGAAGGGTTAAAAGCAGCGACATCCGTAATACTTCTTTCGGCTCTCCCATGTTCAATACCCGCTGTCAACCCATCCTGCATACCTTTGTCAATGGCACGACCTATAGCCTCGCCCATGGCGAACAAGTATTCGAGCAATGAAAGGCACTTCGCTAAAACAAGTTTGAGCCTACGGCTAAGGATCCACCTCCGCTCGGCTATGGTAGTCAGGTAGCGGGGATAAAACTCAGCATCCATATGAAGGACCATGTCCATAAGGTCAGAATATATAGCCGCAACACGATTGCTCATCCTGCATCTTCTCAACCTATTCTTTAAAAAGCCCAAAGGCAGACTCCAATGAGCTTTTCTGCGGAAACATAAAAAAAAGTGTTAGTCATAAAAACAAAGGCAAAATACGATCAAAGGTGTAAAGAAACCTGCGGGTACCTGGGTAGCAAGACAATCCCTCTCAGATTCTAAGGAAGCCCACCTTTTATATCGAGCTCATCACGGGAAAGCTGGAAGCCAAACATATCAGCAGTAAGTTTGGCAACCTGAGACGAAAGGGACGCTAGCTCAATTTCCTTGGAAGCAACCACAGACTCAAGGTTTCAACCCTCTCGGACAAAACATTTCTTTCTGTAACATTCCGTATTTTCAGGTCATTTACGACGTCATATATTTCACTAATTATTAATTTCTTCGTACGCGTTGCGGGGCGGGTTGGGGGGTGGAGCTTTTAATTTTAATAGTTAAGTTAAATCGCGTAAGCTAAAAATCAATAATTAACGTAATCGGACACCAAACGAATTAAAGTTTTCGTCAAGCGAGCATTATATTATTTTACGAAAGTAATATTTAATTTTTATATTTTATTTTTATTAGTTACGTAAAACGTTTACGTTTCGCGATAAAACACGTTTAGGCATACCCAGAACCATAATAATTAATCTACGCTTCAACAAATATTCATTTTTATTTCCAATGCTCAAAGTTTATAAAACTTTACCCACAATTATCACTTGAGCCGAACCTTACAAGAATTAAATAGACAAATAGATACATTTTACAAAGTAAACATTTTATTTACAAACTACAACTTATACATTATCAATATATATGCTCATTCTGCCTTTATTAAGAACAATAGCTAGTCATTCCTCCTCATTATCATGTGGATGTTGTTCTTCATTAGGGGAACCAAATGAACACATTCATATCTTTTAGCTAGCAATGTTGTCACATCAAAGATCAACTTAGTCATCCTTGTTTTCGCTCTCCTTGTTTCCTCTCCGTCCTTGTTTTTGTGAATTCCAACGACTAGATCCCCCCCCCCAATGAGACTTTGTCATAGTCTTTTCGGTTGACCACTTGTAATTCATATTATACATGTTATCAATTTCATTTCATAACATCTCTGTGTACAACACATAAAGACTTACAAAAAATTTTAGTGTCCTTTCCTTTTCTTTAACATATAGCAACGACAAACACCATTTTCATGAAATTCAATCCATTACAATGTAAATTCACCTGACTTATACAAGTATCTAGGAACCATATCTAGGTCTATACAAAAAGTTTTGGAAGCTTGTTGGGTGATTAAGAAAAGTTTAGCAAAGATATTGAAAGATTTGGTGTTTCTTAAAACCTTGGGTTTTAGTGGTGTGTGCAAGCTTCGGTGTTTAAAAATCTATAATACAAAGGGTGTTTAGCATTATATTTTCCTATCATTCATCACTATAAGGTTATCTATAACCTTCATTTCTTTACTTTTATCATTTTTATTCGCTGTATACATGTCTATATAACTAGAATCACCAACTTAGGTGTATGTTTAACTTGTAAAAGTAGATGTGTGTCTTGTAAATGATTTTATGAACTTGTACACATGTTATGATCATTAAAAATGGATCATTGAACTGTTAAAAAATGTTAAGACAAGTCATATAATAACTGTATTTGGCATAAGTGTGGGTATTTATTAAGTTGAAAAGTATAGAAA
The DNA here is from genome assembly GCA_026074375.1 of Tanacetum coccineum. NCBI lineage: Eukaryota > Viridiplantae > Streptophyta > Magnoliopsida > Asterales > Asteraceae > Tanacetum > Tanacetum coccineum. Next base: position 6,895 of record BQNB010064082.1, on the reverse strand, counting down.
ACAAGTTATAAAAATGAGCACACCTAAAGATTTAAAAAGGGGCTATTGGATTTCGTATTTTAGGACATAGTGTTTAAACACCATTAGAATAGTTTAGTAACTACGTGAAGATTCCGTAATATGACGTAAGAAACACGAAAAACCGATTTATATACGAAAAAGATACGGACGATTTCAAAGCTTTACGTTAATATATACTTTTATAAAACTATTTTATAAAAGTTACTATTCACACAGAAACTTAATTTTTCTACTAACATCGTTATATGATGTAAAACTTTTAATACGAGAACGTACTACGAAAGAATCGCTAACAAAACGGAGTTAAATGAGAATAGTTACGACAATTAGAGATATTTATCGATGAACTAATCTATAATAATCAAAATAATATAACTGTTATGAACCTGTCAAATCCAATAATATCAACAGAAAAACTCATAATTATTGAAACAATGTTATATTTTATAACTCGTTCCTTAAGTACGACGCTGTGGACGTAAGAACGAAGAAACGGACTTAAATCGAGAAAGTTACGCTAGTTTTACGTAATGTATACTTTAAACGTTTTTACTTATTATAGTTTGTTAATTTCACTAAAACGATTCTCGATCGGTGACTATAGCTATATGAAGAATTACTATGTTGGTATTAGTTAATCACTAAAGTACTTTTATTAATAGGGAGTGTCATAATGAGGTCTCTTCGGGGTGGCGTATCGACGAGTTGTTGGATTTACGATTTAAAGTGTCCTAGCTCCTCATACGTCACTACATGACCTCTTAATTATGATAGCCCGAACGATAGTATGATGAGCTATACGACCTATAAATAATCAAAGTGTTTAGTACTTATACAACCTATATTGGATTAGGTTGCCTTCGGATTCCTTCGTGACGCATTTTCTATTGTGAATACTTGTTGATTACCATTCACTCGAGGTGAGTTCATAGTCTCGCATTTCAATCTTTTTAATGTTTTATAAACCCGCGAGGGGAATACATGCTCTTTTACAAACTCATATATTTTACTACTAGTACCGCCAATTACCTATTCCAATACTTAGTGAGTTCATAGCCCCATTTTATCTCTTGTTTTACAAACTATACGGTGGATACATTGATTGTTTAGTACTTTGGACACCCTATGTGTTTTTCAAAATTGTATGCTATTAGATTATTGCCTGAATTGTATTGTCAAGAGCCAATGAATTCTGGTTGCAAATTCCATTATATTACGATTATGGGGTAAATCCGTTATATTTACGATTACTGGTGCAAATGTCCGTTATATTACGATTATGGTGCAATTTCCGTTATATTACGGATTACTGGTGCATAATTGTATGTTATATTATGATTCTGGTGCAATTAGTTATATTACGATTTTATCTGGTGCAATTACGTTGTGATTACGATTCTGGGCAATTCCGTTATATTTACGAACTGGGTGCAATCCTTTATAATTACGAATACGGTTCAATGTCATGATCTTAGTGTAATAAACCTATAGCCTCGCCCATGGCGAACAAGTATTCGAGCAATGAAAGGCACTTCGCTAAAACAAGTTTGAGCCTACGGCTAAGGATCCACCTCCGCTCGGCTATGGTAGTCAGGTAGCGGGGATAAAACTCAGCATCCATATGAAGGACCATGTCCATAAGGTCAGAATATATAGCCGCAACACGTTCGCTAAGAACTCCCACTTGCTCATCTTGCATCTTCTCAGCCTGCTCTTTCAAGAACTCAAAGGCAGACTTCAGTGAGCTTTTTTACGAGAAAAAACATAAAAAGTGTTAGTCATAAAAATAAAGGCAAAATACGATCAAGGATGTAAAGAAACCTACGGATACCTGGGTAGCAAGACAATCCCTCTCATATTATAAGGAAGCCAACTTAGAATTGAGCTCGTCACGGGAAAGTTGAAAGCCAGACAAATCAGCAGTAAGTGTGGCAACCTGAGACGAAAGGGACGCCAGCTTAATCTCATTGGAAGTAGCCACAGACTCAAAGGTTTCAACCCTCTCGGACAAAACATTTCTTTCTCCTTCAAGAGCAAAATTCTTCTCTTTCAAATCCCTCAGATCAGTACTCTTGGCGGCATCCGCAGCCTCCACCTCGGATAGTTGACGGCAGAGAGAGATGGCTTCAGCAGCCTCAGCCTCTTTCAAAGATAACAAAGACTTTAGATGAGCAATCTTCGCGTCTTTTCTGAAAGGAGAGTAGTCTGTTCAGCACACTTGTCCTCAAGCTCACCTTTCCTTTCCAAGGTATGCTCCGCCCGCATCCTTACCTCCGCCCCCAAACACACCTGTCGCGCGGCCCTAATGTTGAACTCAGAATAAAGCTGATCGTAATCCATGGCACGCAGCTGTGTAAATAGAGCAGGAGGGGCAAGACGATCCATCATATCACGACAGACATAGGGATCTTCAAGAACAGAGTCGTTAGTCACCTTCCATCTCAGAACATATACATGGTGCATAGTCTTAGTATCAAGACTCTGGGAAGCATAGAAAGAATCCAAGGAAATGGAAGGCTTCTTCGACTTAGAAATGCTAGCAGCATCTGCATCAACGCCACCAGCGAACGCAGAATCTCCAATATGCTTGAAATCTTTAGCCGCGTCTTTAGCTTTTACACCAGCAGTAATATTGGCATCAACAGTAGTGGTAACAGCAACCGTCACTACCGGAACATCCGCAGCAGGGGATCTGACAAGAAAAACGGCCTTAGAATATGAAGCTGAATGATGGGAACTATCTGAAGAAACAACATACCTCACGTGGGGAGGACGAGTCCGTAAATTAAGTCCAGACACGGAATCCACAGGTCCAACGTCCGATATAGGAGTTACGGAAGCAGTGACGAAAGGTCCCGTGGCATCACTAGGGATAGCAGAACCCTCTGGAATCATTCCACGAAGGGTATTAAGAGACTTCCTGCCAATGGGGGGATGTAAAGGTTAGTGGTCGTCCCTCAATTTCTTAGGAGGATAAACAGAACCACTAGCATCTCCGGTCACTTTCCTCTTTCGTTTCTTCTTTAGCTTTATCCGCAACAACTTTCGAAGCATCCAAAGCAACAACTTCCTCCAAAACATCGTCATCTTTTTCAGCCAAATGCTCCTGATCAGCATCGCTTCCCTTGTCAAACATCTTATCAACACTGTCACTACTATCTCCGGAGGCAGCGGTAACAGGAGGGTTCAATGAAACGGTGCGACCCTTAGTCATCTTCAACAACTTAACCTCTCGCTCCGCAAGGTTCCTCTCCCCTGCCCGTACCTTAGTGGGATCAGAATGACGGATAAACGCAAACAAATCCATCTCTGTAAATATGGAAACAAGAAAAACGTCAGAAATAACAACACAAATAAACCCAAAATGCAAAACAAAATATACTCACCCTCTTCGCCATCCCAAAAAGTTGGATAACTGTTCTCATCCAGTGTGTAGTAATGGCTTATACCAAACCAACATAAGAAAGGTTCCGGAAATTTCTGGAACGGAGAGGTATGAGTCCGCAAAAACTCGCACGCCTCTGCATCATATCGAGAAAGCTTGGGCGGAGGATCTTTGCTTAAAATTTTACTTTTCAGAGATACAGAAAGGGGAAAGGCGGTGGAATCAACCCAGAAAAATGATCATTCCAGTTCTTGACGGAATCTAACGGCTTACTATAACAAACAGGACCCGCGTCAGAGCGTTGACGAACGACATCCATCCTTTAGTATAAGAACTAGTATAGAACATACGGAAGCAATTAATGGAAGGCTGAAATCCATGGACGCGACATAAAATCTCAAAGTGAGAAACCTTGGCCGCCCCAAACACGGACAGTTGAGAAAGATGTATATGAAAATGGTCAAGAACGTCAACAAGAAACTGAGACACGGGGATCCGGTAATTGGCAAAATCAAAAAAACGGGTATATACACCAATCTTGCCATCAGGACCTTGTAAAATATTTTTGTCCGGGCCGGGTAAACAAGGATGAACTCAGGCAGGAATATGGTACTTTGTACATAGTGTATCTAACGCTTTTTGACTCAACTTGGACTTAATATCACGAATGGTACTAATCGTTATATATAAGAAAGGAGAAAAAACCTAACCTGGTAGCCTAAAGAAAGAGGAAGCAGCAAAAAACGTGGAAGCCGGCTGACAAAAGCTTAAAAATCTTTTTAACAATGGTGGTAATTTGTGAAGAAGAAGGAAAAGAAATGGTGAAAACCAAAGGGGTATTTATACCCTTGGTATAGTAAATACACAAGGCGACAAGATAATGACACGTGTAAAGCACTATATCAACCAACGCACGAGATTTAAAATAATCGAAAGTGATGCCAGTTAGATAACTGACACCAAGTTGTGTCAACCAGAAAACGAAAGGTCAGAATGAATACACGTCACCCAAACCTTACCTAACTAATTAACAAAAGTCACGAAGGAGCCACTAGTCACGGAAGCAAAGTCTTACGACACTACAAAGTCTAGTAAGCTGCACCGCAAGCAATGAACCTACTAGACTGGGGGGACTTGATGACGAATAATAGGCATACCGGCCGTATTATTGCAATGGGCTCCGGGCCTAACTAAACAAATAACTAGGCCAGAACTAAGCCCAGGATTGCACTAGCACGGCCCGAACATAACAAGACGGACGTGGATCGGATTGAGCCGCTTCCGTACATCACCCACGGAAGGAAATCCGGGTCCGCAGTCATGATTAACGCGGATCCTTGCCCGACAAGGGTCTCACTCTGGCCACTACAACTATAAGCGAAATACTAGGAAACCCTAGTATTTGGTTTCCCTATAAATAAGAGTCATCTGACACATCACAAGGTAAGAAATTCTCTGACATTCTTCACACACATATATATTCTCTGATAACATGAATACTTACTCTTACGTCGGAGTCCAATCGTGGGGAGGCTAACGGTTCTTTTCTTTGTATGTGCAGGAAATCACCTCTTTTACTTGCTCTAGTACAAGATCCAACCCATTGGTCACTTACCGGCATAGCTCATTGGCCCAGACCAGTAAGCCCTATTTAATCCACTCCGTACCCCAACACTTATTTTGTACTAACATTAGTATTATGAGCTAAATTATAATCTAGATGAATCAGGGAACTAGGGTCCGTTTATCCGGCCGGAGGTGGCCGGAGCGGCGCCGGAAAACTTAAGGAGTGTGTGTGTGCTATGGTGAATGAAATGAGAAACCCTAATGTTGGCTTATATATATCTTACATTATATATAACAGGATGAAACAATGACACCTCATACAACATAACTGCCACATCATCATTTAAGGATTTCCACCTAATTATGCCACATATGCATTTAGTAATCCACATGCGCAACTAATTATGCCACCTATGCATTCAGGAATGACACGAAGACATTTATGTATCCACATGTGCATTAATTTTTCCACGTATGCATTTCTGAAATCCTGGAAATAAATGGTGCTAAAAAGTCTATTGCAAGATTTGAACTTGGGTCCTATGCTACACAAACAAGCTTCTCAACCACTGGACTAAGCCAGAAGTTATGATTACTTTTGAAAAAACAAAACAATAAATGATAATACAACATTTTCATTTGAATTTGAAACCGAAATTGGTGATAAATTTTGCAATTTGAAACCGAAATTGGTGATAAATTTTTCAAATTCAATGCAATATGACTATTTCAAAGTCAAACAGAACAAAACAAGAAATGACATTACAACATATTAATTTGAATTTGAAACCAAAATTGGTGATAAATTTTGCAATTTGAAAACAAAATTGGTGATAAATTTTGCAAATTCAATGCAATATGACTATTCCAAAGTCAAACAGAAACGGCTACAGTTGCCTAAAAAAAGCTAAGATATAAATTTGCAATCAAATAATCGATTTTTTCTTTTCTCAATCATAAACAAATCACGCTCATAATCGGTTTGACCATTCAACAAATTTTCAAAATCTCATTTATTGTAGCTAAGAAACTGAATAATCCGATGTCAATACATTTAAACAAAATCTCATCTAAATTTAAAAAACAGCTTCAATATTAAGCTACGTAACCTACTTTGGAGCTATAAATAGGTGGTGTTTTGACATACCAACTCAAATGTCTGAACACACACGAAAAAAACACACATACAGTACAAGATGAAAGCAATCTTTGGATACGAGAAGGAAAGCAAGTCACAACCAAAGGAAAACAAGACGCGGCCAAATGAAAACTGTGCAGCAATCACCAGGTTTGTTTCAATATATTATCTTCTGTTTATCTGTTTATTTGTTTGTATGCATATTTTCCTGGAGCATGATTTTAACTGACCTTGCTTTTGTTTGCAGCACTGCAAACCACTAACAAACTTACTCCCATAAAAGATGTCACCCTTATGATTTCTAACATACCTATAAAAGACTGCAGGTATCTTTTGGCATGCGAAGCAGCGTGGAGGATATATGGATTTGACATACATTACAGGTTTCCACACGTTGAGACGTTACCTTTTCACTTGCCTAATGAGCAGTCGATCATATTCGATGAAAGTGATAGTCTTGACTACACACTTGATAAGGCGTTGGTTAATGAAACAAAGTTTCAAGCTTCTTTATGTTGAGTTTCCAAAGTATTATGTATGGAAGCATGATGAAAAAGGTTTCGCAACAAATACAAAAGGGTGAAAGTATTGGACGTATACATCACGTACCTCCTTCTTGGGGTGAAATGTTTTATTTGCGAGTATTGCTTAACAAGGTTAGAGGCGCTACAGACTTGACGGATTTCAGGGAATTTGACAAAGTTGTTGACCCTACATTTAAAGACGCTTGCTATGCTCACGGTCTTTTGGAGGATGACAAGGAATATATTGATGGGTTGTTAGAA
>BQNB010064081.1:11696-32593 GCA_026074375.1 Tanacetum coccineum | reverse complement strand
GGGATCTTTGAGCTTTTCGGGGACTTTGTTCATGATGATGGCAGAACATTCAGCATTAACGGTCGTAATGGCGATCTCCTCTAGTTTCTCTTTGTTTCTTAGCAACGAGCTTAACCATTTGTTGAACTTCGGCATTTTGACAAGAACATCTTTCAATCCAATCTCTAAACGGAGTTGTTTGAACATCTTCAAAAACTGGCTATGTTGAGCACTTGGTTTATCATTCTCTCTAACTTTCATCCTCTCGGGATATGGAAGTTTAGATTGATACAAATAAGGATTTGGAGAATTAAGATCTTGAACTTCAACATTAACGGTTTTCTTTGCTTTTGGTTTTGGGATTTCCATAAAAATGGAATCTTCTTCTTCCGGAGATGGGACATATGCGGTATTTTCTAAATTTGGATTTTGCACTTTTTTCGTTGAAGTCTCCAGGTTGGGTTCATTTTGGGGAATTGAAACATCAGGTGTAGGAACAAGAGGAGTCGAAGGTCCTTCCAAAGTCTTACCGCTCCTTGTGGTGATAGCATTAATTTGCTCACGAGGATTAGTTACGGTTTGACTTGGAAGAGTTCCTGAAGTAGAGGTGGAATTTTTGAAATTATTACAAAGACTTGTCAACAAACTCGTAACATTAGCCATTTGATTCTGCAAATTTTGACCTTGATTTTGAACATTTTTCAATACCGCATCGTTTGCCTTGACGTAATTTTCAAAATCCGTTTTCGAAACACCTTGAATTTGAGGCGTAGGAGCTTGATATGATGGAACTTGGTAAACCGGTGGTTGATTGGTTGGTGGTTGAAAAACTTGACCTTGATTGTTTTGATGGTTTTGATTGAAATTGCCTCCACGGTTTTGATTCGAATTGAAATTGTTCCCTTGATATCGGCTTTGGTTACCTTGGTTGTTTTGAACATTTGGTTGATTGAAACCCGGTGGTCTCATTTGGTTTGCCAAATTAGGAGGATTCCTTTGAACAAAATTGCCAACGGCGGCGGTTTGTTGGAATTGATGAATATTATCTTGAAAAACTAGAAAATCGTTCCTAGTTAACGGACAATTGTTGAAATTATGGTTTGAACCACATGTGACACAAACTTCCTCGACTGCTTTGACGGTAGCAGGAGTCGTAGCATTCTTTTCACTAATCGCTTTCTCTAAACGGCTCATTCGAATATTCATTTTGTCTTCAAGTAAGGCGGCCATTTGTTGAATCTCGAAAGAATTATCGGAAGGTGAAGAAGTAGAAGACGGAGCATTCGTAATTGCTCTTGAATCATTTGGACGACTTCTTGAGTAACGCACTTTTGATTTACTTTCGATTATGGCTAAACCTTCTCGAGGCATCTTATCTAGAAAATTGCCACCCGCGGCGGAATCTAAGGCATCTTGATCATTGGTATTCAAGGAATTATAAAACGTATCAAGTTGATGTAATTCCGAGAAACCATGATGAGGACATTGACGAAGAAGTCCTTTAAAACGTTCCCATGCTTCGTTGAAAGTTTCGTTTGGTTTTTGGTAAAAAGTAGTGATTTCATTCCGAAGGTAAGTTGTTTTCGAAGGTGGGAAGAATTGATTTATGAACTTTAAAACAAGGTCATCCCATGTGAGAATTGATCTAGGAGGTTCCTTGTCTAACCAATCTCGGGCTTCACCGTCTAGAGAGAAAGGAAAAAGCAAAAGCTTAATCGAAGTGTTCGGAACTTCGGGATGTCTAAACGTTGAAGTGACTTTGTTGAAAAATCGAAGGTGATTATGAGGGTCTTGTCTACCCGTGAACTTATTACTTTGCACAAGATTAATCAAAGGTTGTTTAAGCTCAAAATTGTTTGCATTTATCGGTGGAACAACAATAGCATCTTCATACCCCTCGATGGGTGCTTGTAACATTTGGGCCATGGTACGATTGTCGGCCATTGCAACAATGTTTTGATCGACAATTGGTTCTTCTAAATCAAAATTTTCAACAACAACCGGAGGAGTTTGTTGTTGACGACGTCTTCGAGATTGCGAACGAGTGCGCATAAAAAGAAAAACTAAAAATCAAAAAGCAAAACTTTACACTAATTTTTTTTATTAACAATGAATTTTAACGGTTACACGGAAGAGACTTAAACCAAATAATCAACTACTTCACGGTAGCTCTCAAAAATTGCTTTTCAAGGTGAGCCGTACTTCGTAGAGACACAAATGGCAAGTGTTAAATCTTTAGTTCGATTTGGGAACCAACAAGTTCACCGGAATTGATTATGATAATACCTCCGTTGAGAGTATTATATTTTGGTATTTTTACCAATTGGTGACTTTTTATTTCTTAATTAAAAAGGAAGATTTTTTTTTTATTTTTGATTTTTCTATTTTTTTTATCTTTTACTTATACTAAAAAGAAAAGGAAAATATTTTTTACTTTTTTATATTTTATGATTTTTTGGATTTTTGAATTATAAAACAAGAATGAAACTTTCGAGGGTGAAAGGATCTTCAAACCAAATAACTAAAAACGAAAGAATCTTAAACACTAGTCCCCGGCAACGACGCCAAAAACTTGATAGCAGTTTAGATACACAATAAAATATACTATAAAAATAATATTCCACAAGAGCAATTAAGAAAATTCCCTAAGGAAAATTCACTCTTAAAAATATATATAATATAATATATAATACGTATATTTAACCGGGTAAATATGATCACCCGGGTCGTTTCCCCAACGACTAGTGAAATTGAAACCTCGTTTAAGCTTGGATTCTGATTTGAATGAAGCAAAGATATTTTTGATAATCTATATCTACTAAATTAAAAGCAACAATTAAAATTGAACAATTAAAGGCAATTAAACAATTAAACAAATACGAGAAACAAATAAAACAAGACGCTTAAGCAAATAGACTAAAATTAAACCCTAAGTTTGCAAACTAATTTTCTACACCTAAATTAGGATAAAAGAAAATTTTAAGAAAAAGAAAAATATTTTTTAGATTATTTTTGATTTTTTTATTCAATTAAAAACTATTTAATTCTAATTAAATAATAAAAATAAAAAAAAATAGAAAATAATTGAAATTATAATTTTCCTAAGTAAAATTAGTAAAAGGAAAAATTTTAGAAAAAGGAGTTACTATTTTTGGCTTTAAAAGATATGATTTTTCTAAAATTTAAACTAATTAAAAACTATAAAAATAATAATACTATTAAAAATAAAATCCTAAAATTTTTATAAAAATTACACTAAATAAAGAAAATGTGCAAAAATTTTATAAAAATAAAAGCCCAAATTTTTCACTTTTTTTAAAACTTTAATTAAACTTATTAAAAACTAAACCCCAATTACTATTTAAAAACTTAATTAAACTAATTAATACTTAACTAAGAACTAATGGTGCAAAGAGAAAAGAACTAACTGAGAAACTAACTAGCTAACGGAGGGATTAACAATGAAAATTAAAAGTTACACTACCTACCCTGGGAGCCCAACCCGATTACAAACTAAGCCCAATTAAGCCCAAAATAAGATGAACTCTTAAAAAATGCTTATCAGAGGAAACTCAAAAGAGCAAAGTTGTAGATTAAGCTGGGGTGAACAACATTAATAAAAGCACTATGGGATGAAACCCACAGATAAGCTCATAAAAAGCTTATCAATAAGCTGACCTCAGTGAGGAGGGTTTATCTTGGGTTTTTACTAAATAAGCTATAAAAAGCTCAAAATAAGTTCAAAATGAAAAAAGAAAAGTGATCTGAAAAGCTCATGATGTGCACTAACTAATTTTTAAAAACTAAAAGGCTTAAAAACTCTTAATCCTATCTGAAATTGATAAACAAGATAGCTAACTCAGGAATAAACCAAAAAGGCACAAAATTCTTATTAGCTAAAAAGCTCAAAAAGCTAAACTAGACTATAAGCTTCTGAGAACTAATAAAAACAACTTATTAAATATCTATTTAAGCAATAAAAACAAATACCTTAAGCTAAAATTAACAATTTAAGTAAATACTTAACTACCTACTGTTTTTGTATTTTTGGCTGAGATTTTTGATGACTTTTGAAAGCCAATTTAACTAAGAGATTAAGCTAGAAAATGAAAACTAAGACTCAATCTTTATTAAGCTATATTAAAACTCAAGTCCTACTAATTTTGATAAGCTAAATCCTAAAATTACTGTTCTAAATTAAGCCAAGAAGTCAGCAGTAGTAACTGAGGTTACTACTGCTAGTGTAAAAGTTCAGCAGTACTTTCACTTGAAGGTACTGCTGATGTAATTGGACTTTTAAGAACAGAATTAAGCTATGAAATAAGCTAGAAAATGAAAAATGAAACTAAATTTATAATAAGCTATAACTAAACTTAACCCTACTTGAATTTAAGAACGTTCAAATTTTATCAAGCAAAAAGAAAAAGGTAGAAATACCCTGGTGCTGGCATACCCAACTTAAACCATAACTTTTTATAAAATCAAAACTAACTTCCAAAAAAACTAAATTACTACTAATATAAACTGATAACAAAACTAATTCACACAAATTGCACAAGTCATTTTGACTTTTGATGGTCAAAAAGGCTTAAATAAAACACCCTTAATGTATGACAGAATTGATTAGCTTAAGATTTTGAGAAGTATTTAACAAAACCTAAATACCAGATGATAATGGACTTATAACAAGTTTAAACAACATAATCTAATAACTGAATTAAGCTAGGATGATACGATCTTTAGATTTTGCTAACTTATTAATTTTTGGTTTTTATGGATTTTTTAGACATAAATTGAAATATAAAGTTCTAAAATGCTTAAAACTAAAACAGATGAAATACTTAAACTAATAAGCACAAAGAGCTAAAATAAGCACAAATAAGCACTAAATAAGAAATTTAAACAAATAGTAAACAACTTAAGCAATATTGAGACTAGGAATTAAAGGACAAAAGGAATATAAAAGAAAACTAACCACAAGCTTCAGCTTAACAGAAGCTTAACAGGCTCTTAGAGCTTATCTACTAGCTCTAGCTTATCCATATGGATAAGCTAGTAAAAGTCCTTAGGATTCCTTCCATGATTGAATCCACTTCCATAAGTCCAAAATCCATAAGCTAAGGTAATTAAGCTGGTTTTAAAATTTAAGTAGAATTAATTGACTTATTAAGCTCAAATTCAAGCTTATAGACTTGAATGAGCTTGAGAGTAGCTTATGGAATAGTAGCTTAATATTTGAAGAAAAGTGAGAGCTTATGAGTGTAGTTAAAAGAGCTTATGACAAAGTTAAACTGAATTTCTTTGATAAAAGCTTGTTTACAATATTAAAAGAAAATTACAAAAGCTGAAAGGAGGTTACATAAGCTAAGAAAGAAAATTAAGCTAAAAACTAAAAGCTACTACTACTTAACTGCGGGTGTGTGTGATAGTGAGGGCTATTTATAGCCAGCTGATGAAGATTCTAGGCCTTTGCAATCAAACAAGATCCTAGAAGCCTAGGAGTGCTCTAACAAAATTTTCACAAGTGAAATGTTAAATGAAAAAATTATACCCTGGATCATCAAGAACATAGGAAATATTAAACACCAAAACTTATTTTCATTTTCCAATATCTAACTTATAAAAACAATTTTCCTAAATTATCTTAATGTAAAAAAACCATTGACTATCATAGCAGAAATTGCTCCCAATTACTTATTGACTCTTTTGAGGTCAAACACACTTAACCCACACACTCCTTAATGTATTGACTATATATTAATGAAGGCATATGAAATGCAAATCTATTAATAAGCCTTCACTACCAGATAAAAACCTATCATAGAATCTACCTAACAAACAAGAATCAACAACTATATTAGCTATAAACTAAGATTAAGAGCTCATTTCTACTTAATTTTATTTGGTTTTTTAGGAGATGTTTTAGACAAATTAATGAAAAAACTAATGATCTAAAAACTAAAATTCTAATCAAAAACAATAAACTACTATCTCTTTCTAAGCTAGTTCAAACTTAAATAAGTACTTTAATAAGCATAGAGAATAAGCAGATAAGCTATAACAAACATTTAAGCTATAACTAAGCACTATTAAACTGAAATTAGAGAGCAATGAAAAGAAAAACTTACTTGAACCTTTAGCTAAACAAAAGTAACCAAATTCAGCTACAAGCTCCCTAGCTTATTAATAAGCTAGGGTATAAGTCCATGGGGATCCTTCCATCTTAGATCCCCCTTCCATAAGCTTATAAGTCCACATCCAAAGGTACTTAGAATTTAAACTAATTTTATAGATTTTAAATATGATTAAGACTGGTTAAACTCAAATCAAGAGCTTATAGACTCTTGAGAGCTTATTAGAGCTTATAAGGGCTTATTGAGATTTAGCTTAACTCTAAATAAGAAAAATGAGAGATTATGAATCAAAGAGATTTAGAGAGATTAAAACATTGCATTTCATTAATAAAAGATTGCTTACAATTTTAAAAAGGAAATTACAAGATTAAAGTGAAATTAAGCTAAAATTATCCTAAAATCTACGGGAAAAAAAACTAGATAGATCTTCCGTGTGTGTGAGAATGAAGTCCTATTTATAGCTGAACAAAGAAGATTCTAGCCCTCTGAGCGCCCATCAATCTCTGCCATCCAATCAACCAATCATTGGGGCTAAGATTTTAGCCATTGGATCAATAAGTGACCCCCCCCTTCAAAACCATGGAATGCCAAACGTGGCAATCCCGATTGAGGCCTCACTTGTTCGATCTTTTCCTGAATAATTTAGTACAAAAACCCACTACTATATGTGCTTTTTGCCAATTATGACGTGGGCATCTATTGCCTTGAGAGTTAATGAAGACTATAGATTTGACCCTCTTTTAAATAAACCCAGCCATTGTGCTAGAGAGCTCATGACATAGACTTTGTTCCTTTGCCCATTAATTTACAAAAGCCCTTTGTTTTGATTGTGGGGTGAAAGGGGGACGATGGGTGAATAGTAAAAACCCTTCGCGCCCTTTTTTTTGGCAGTTAAATTCGTTGGTCTTTGGAATAATTGCACAAATGTCTTTTTGTATCTTTCTCCCCATTTTTGAGTATAATACTTTCCGAAAATAACAATTTGGCCCTTGTGAGTATATTAAAAAGGAAATGGGTTAGGGTTTTGGGCTCTTTCTGTACTTTAGTGAAACTTTGATGGCTAAAGTGGAATATTGTGAGTTTTGTTGACTTTTGTTGACCAATGATTGACTTTTCTTTGACTGGATTTGACTGAGGCTTGACTTTTCTGGTTTCCGGCTTTTGATCTTTTGGCTTCTTTTTGAACTCTTCTTCTGAGTTCTTTGTGTCCGTTCTTGCTCGTTTTTGACTGTTTTCCTTGTATTTTGTGACATGATCCGTACGCTGCAGGAACCACAAAAAAAACAAATACAACATATTTATGCCATTTTTTTGAGTCTGTTTTTGTGGATTAATTGGGGTTAATTAGGCATAATTGGATCAGTTATTCTAACGCTTATCAAAAGGTAAAAGTATTGAACAATAATGCACAAGAGGATTCATGACTGATAAAGAGAACAGTGGAAGCTATGAATCCTACTCCTTTGGCTACAAAATCTAATATTGTAGTAAATTGGAAGATATTTTCAGCAAGGTCAAAGAAGTGTTTATCAGATAATAAGAGCAAATGGAGCTGATACAGTCTACATGAGCTTTGGAGCTATGATTAAAGACTTCACAAGAGAGGATCTTATAGAGCTGTACAGGTTGGTAATGCAAAAGTATGGAACAAATTAGCGCCTTAGAAATTACTTAAATACAGAGTGCTTTGGAGTGACCTCAGAGGACTATGTTGATCCTACCTCTCCAATGAAAGAGCTATTGGAGCTTACCACTTCAATAGAAGATGATTAGTTGGAGGTATTATGATAAATGTGCAGTACATTGTTTAACATTGGAGGCAACTTCTATATATATGTTAGCAGATAGGAAATATCCTTTTGTCCAAAAGATGCATGCCAAGTGATGCAAAGATGAAGCATCTAGATGGCACATGGAATGAGAAGTTTGTTATAAATTATTAAAAGATTATTGAGAAGCAAGCTGGGATAAGAAAGTAATAATTAAACAGTAGCATGAGGGCATATTTTTTGAAACTTTAAGACCAATAATGGAAGAGAGAAGGTTGGGATGATGGTTAACCACCACACAACAATGGTCACATTTCACCATGCTTAATAGGCCATCACAAAAACTGCTAGTCCCAAATCTAAATGGGCTTTGGTAAAGACTTCTCAAATTCCCTTTATGTTGACAGTTGACCAAAGAACTGTATGGAAAATTAATGCACCATAGTAATTGCACTAAAGCATTGGCAACCTCCAGAGCAAATGGCTACTGGTAAACGAGATCTCAAATCCGTTAAAAGCTGATAGTTTTGCTAAAAACTATAAGGTTTATCAAATGCACCTTGTTATCTGCAATAAATCATTAACTAGTCGCATAGCAAACGGCTCGTTGTAAAGACATATCAAATCCGTTGATCGGCTTAGTATTTTGCCAAAAACTACAAAGCCAACTTAGTTGGGGATGTTCTGTGTAGCTGTGAAGAAAGACAAAAGACTAAAATACAAAGAATGATCTTGTTTATAAAGAACTATCAAATGGTTTCATCAATCAAGAAGAAGCTAAGTGACTTAAAGACATGCTTTGTGATACAACATTCTCAAAGCCAAAACTAAAGACAACTGAAAGAAAGCTTGAAGTAAACAAAGTGAAGTTTCAAGTTAAGGATATTGTTAGGAATTTGTATAACAGACTTAATTTCTTTTAGTATTATAGTTAGTTCACTAGCGTAGTATATATAGTTAGTAAAGCTGAGTAGAAGGATAATCATAGTTCGTCTAACTGGTAATGTTTAAAACAGTTAATACTCAGCTTATTAATAGTTCTTAAGTCTGCTTACCAGAAATTAAGTCTAGAGAGTTAGAAGAATATGCATGAGATATACTTAGGAACACGGATATGCAATATCTTTGATATAAGCTTTTGTAAAGCCCATTAGGTTTCCTTAGTCTATAAAAGGAACCCTAGGCATAGTCAGTAGATATATTTCTACACAAGATCATATAGATCAAATAGTAATCATAGTTTGTAATCTGTAACCTAGGCAGATTCAAAGTTTAATATAAAAGTTCTTTTGTGGTATTCATTATTGTTCTTCTTAGCAGTATTGATTAGATTCCGCATAATCAATAGTGCTCACTCAGTGTTTCATCATTGTTACTTTAGATTTATCGAAGGCTACAAACCCTTTACAAGCTAAAGGTTTAGATCTATTCAGTAAATCGATCCAACATGGGTTGATTCTAGTAGTCGGGGTACCATTTAAACAATGTTTGGGTTGCCGAATCATGTCTTAACTTGCTTTCAAAATCCTCATTGTAAGTCGACTCTTTCTCAAATATTATTGTACTTTCAGATGTGATATGATGCATAGATGAATGTTGTACGGTGCGTTTTCTATAAATTGTAAGCTTAAATTTTCAAATATAAATAAAAGCGGTGTTTGGTTTGTTCAAATGTAAGAAAAAAGGGAACAAGGGTTTATCATTTTTATGTCGTGGTTGTGATGGTTGAAAAACATTTAGGTACTATATAGCTTATTATGGTCTAGCTTAAATAATAAGCATATTCGGCTTATTTTGGAACCTATAAACTTTCGATGGAATAAAAGGTTTAAGGAAACATGGTTTTGGTTATTTACTTATGGTATCTTATTTTTGTGAGCTTATTTGGTAACTTATTTTGATGTCTAAATGAACTATGTAGCTTATTAGCTTATTTAAAAGCTTAATGGACTTATTTTGAGCTTATAAGGCTTGCGTATAACAACCCGTAAATTTTCATCAATGTAAATATTCATCTATTAAGTTAGATGCAATGTACTATCTATCTATTATATATGAACCACCTTTTTCAGGGAAATTTTTCGCTTTATTACATTACTTACATTACCAATATCTCAATATGCAACGCAACTTGCATAACTAAAGTTAACGAGCTCACTCAACCTATATATGGCAATCCTATCTACATATATGTCAAGCAAACATCATAACATGTCAAGTCAATATCTTAATATCATTTTTACAAAGTACATTACTCATATAATGTACCATTTGCAACGTTATATCAAGACAGGCTTTAAACTGTTATCGTATACCCCTAAACCCTAATTCCATGAAAGGTTAATATCTAAAGTGAATGCACAAGCTACTAAAACATATGTACAAGTAATATAATAATAATTTGAAATATAAAAACGCCCTCCGAATGTCAAAGTACAAGTCTTAAAAAGCCACAAATGGTACAAGTCTATTTGAATATACTTTTCCTCCAAAATAAGGAACAAGTCCTTTAATGCATAATGTACAAGTCATTAATGCACGATATCTAATATAGCCGTTTTACCTCTGTTTTTCTAAGTAATCTTGTACAATCTATAAAGTGCAAGTTACAAGCAAGTCATGCACTTCATTTACATTCTATATTCATTCTCAATTCATAAATTACAAGAAATCCAAGTTAGAAACCATAACCTGAGCTAAATACTAAACCATGACTCGTTTCTTGGCTTTTATCCATTGTAAACCCAAACCATTACTCAAATAAGTTGTAAATACATGATTTACAACTTTACAAATCATATTCCATCATCATTTCATCATTTTTAACAACAATGTACAAGAATTAAACCTAGAAAATCCTAAACCAACCCTAATTTTAAACCATGACCCGTTTACCTATTTTCACCCATTTTGAACTCGAACCACTAATCAAACCTTGTGGTAAACTCTTAATACAAGCCTTATAATCCTTAATCTATCATCACTAATCAAATACATACAAAATTGAAGCTTAAAAACCTTAGTCGTGCTCTTTTAAAACTCAACTCTGCATCCAAGCACCTCCATGATGCACCTACTTCACCCACAAGCTTCTTACAAGCACTTACATCATCTCTTTGGCCTCTAAGAAAAGCCACATCACCCCTTGGTGACTCATTTCAAGTCGTGGCACACAAACACCCCTTATCAACCTTCCAACACCTCCATGCTACTTTCTAGCTTTGATAACTCATGTTATAGCCTCTCCTCATCAACCCCTAGCTGCTACACATGTGCAAGACTTGGCTATTAAGTTTCCTTGGTCCTTAAGGGTCATTCGATCCTATAAATAGGGGTAAAACCCTTCGAATTCAAACCATCCCCAACAACTTCTCTCTTACTCACAAATGGAGTTCTAATACTCCCATAGCAGAAATATAAAACTATAGAAGTCCCAAGATCAGAATTCAAGCAAAGAAACCAAGAAAATAAGCCCCGGAGTTGTTATTCTAGGCGTACGAAAGCAAAAGTCCCCATTTCGACCCATTTTCAATCATTTAGCTCGAAACCAGGCTCCATAAACTCTCTTACTATTCTATAACTCTTATAATGTTCATATGATCCTAAATATACTCTTGTTACAAGCTTTTAACTTACAAATTATTCCTTCTTGACTTTTGATCCAAACCGAGCTCATGAAACCCTAATTTCATGTTTTTGCTTAATCTATAAGCTAAACTTGTAAAATATCGTTATAATCTATTCTAATAAGCTTATCTAACATTATAATAACCACTTTATCAAGTCTTGAAAGAATTTGAATTAAAAACCTACGCATTTTTGTTTTAAAACCCTAATTCGACCCTTTTTGATTTCTAGCTTAACGAATCATTATTTTAAACTTTTGTTATGTTAAAACTTCATATTTTAGCTTATATTAATATGCTATCACCTACAAATATCATTTGGAATCTTAAAATAAGCTTGCATGGCATTTTGGATTTGTTTTGCAAAAGTATTCCATGCAAGGGGTATATATCATAACTTTTTGAAACTTATAACTAAAAGGGCTGAAAATGTCATTTTATCAAAGGTATAACTATAGGGGTCTATTATGTCACTTTCCAAAGTACAAAGTTTACTTTGTACATCTTTTAAACTAGAAGGACCAAACTTGTAAAAGTGAAAACTCCAAGGGTATATTTTGCCATTTTTCATTCTTAAGGGTCTAAAATGTAACATTTTGAAAAAGTGTAGAAATGTGTTCAAAACCTTATAAAACATAACTTTAATTAACGCTTAACGTGCTTATCATTTCCAGTTATTAAGTAAAACACTTAAAACTGATTATGTTATAACTATCCTATCCCGAATCTATATCGTACCACAATACTAAGGAGCTTCATATTAAGGGGTTTCATCTTGGTATTACGTTCTGACTGAGTTGTTGGGTTTACGATTTAAAGTGCCCTAGCTCCTCAAATGTTTACTGAATGACCTCTGAATTATGATGGCCCGAACGGTGATACAATAATTCCAACCTCTCCAATCAAACTTATAACAATATTAAACTCTTAGAATCAAAGTTCTAGAGTACAATCTTCCTAAGACTCGACATATTATCCCAGGTTACATGACGAAGCTGCTTTCTTTCAAGTTGATATACTTTTCGCCCGAGTAGATAACGTCGTACTACCATATAGACGCCTTTCCTTTGATATACTTTTGCCATTAATCAGATTTCCCTGTTAAGGTGAGTTCATAGCCTCACATTTTAAATCTTTTGAATATTTATAAACCCGCGAGGGGAATACATGCTCAATTGTTTTTAATATACACAAGTACTTAAAACTGATATTGTGAAGTTCATAACCTCGCCTTTACTTATTTACATATTTTATAAACCCGCGAGGGGGATACATGCTTGTTTACAAACTCTTTTACATACTCATTTATTTTATAACAATGTGATTACTTTTCAAAGACTTAATGAGTTCATAGCCTCGCTTTTCAATCTCTTTAATGTTTTCATAAACCCGCGAGGGGGATACAAGCTTAAACTATGAATTTTGAATAACATGATTGTTTTACCATAAATGCATGTGTTTTTTTTCCAAATGTATGTTATCCAGATATATTATTGCCTAAGTAGCTTCCAGTGCCATTATTTCCATATCATGAACCATTAATTGCTTACGAGTGAGCACAAATATTGTGATTAGATCTATTGGGGGTGATGACTCCCATTTGTATACCCATTCATAGGGTAGCCAAACGCACTATATTTGAACTAATAGGTAACCTTGGCAAGTTACCTTTCCATAGGGACATCTGTTCCCCAACCAATGTCACTATGATGATTTTCCCTGTTAACGTATTGGTGTCATGAGCTTAGGTGCAATAATAATGTTACCATTTTTCCATGATAATTGTATTCGTTGCAATTATTACCATTATGATGACTTGCATTCAACTGTTCTCCATGATAATTGTCGATGCAATGCAAATATTTTCCTTGATGATAACTTGTATTCAACTATTACATTTTAAACATATGAATTTCACTCAACCTTTGTGTTGACCCTTTTTTATGCATGTTTATCCCAGGTAATTGAGCAACTTATGACATGGAGTGGCATGGACTTGAAGATGGCTAAAACTTGTTATCATTCACATTTTATGTTTCTAGATTTTGGGACCTGCCTTTGTAAAACTCTGATTTTAAATGAATGATAACGTATCTTTTAAAAATGTCTCTTTTGTGTTGTTTTCTATGATTGTGTCTGTGATTCATGAAGTAATACCCCAGATTAGCTTCCGATGCTATACGTCTAAAATGGGGGTGTTAAACTCTCTCTCAACCTGAATTTCATTACAAGTATATATTACCTTTAAATTACAGGAACAACAAACAAACAATTAAAGAATTGGAGTGTTTGGGATAATGAAATGGTGTGCTGGTGGACCTCTATCTAATGTCATATAACGGAGGGACACTTCACATATTATCTCAACTCACTTCTATTTAGCAACGAACAAACAATTATAAACAACATACGAGTAATTACCTCTTCGCGTAACCACTTAGCAAAAGATTTACTGTGCTCATTCTCCAGCAATGCTATTCGTTTACCCGATTTTTTTGTTTTCAACACTTGCTTGTGTCGCCTAAAATAAAACAATGTCTTTGATTATTATATTTGATAGAACATTTTAAGTAACGAAATATACATGTGTTAGTAATACTTACTCGATATACGGTATAATTTCATATGTATTCTATATTACATACAAATGTGCTTTCTGAAAGACTTCCCCAGAAACTTCATTTGATTTACCGGCCGACAATGGCTTTCCGTCCTCATTTTCATTGGATACATGTTTATCAGGTGGGATACCAATAGTTTTCATTGTTTTATGATATTCGCTAAAAAACTCTATTTTTTCTTCCGCGATAGTCTCCTCAGCAATGCATCCCTCTGGTCTATTTCTGTTTCACACATGTCCTTTAATAACCTTTATACATCTTTCGAAGGGATACATCCACCGAAAGCATATAGGACCACATAATTCTACCTCCCTAGTTAGGTGCACAGTCAAGTGTATCATAATATAAAAAAATGACGGAGGAAAGAACTTCTCAAGTAGGTACAGTGTCACAACAAGTTCCAATTGTAGCTTATCTAGTTCTTGCAAGCTAATTTCTTTCCTACATATAAATTTAAAGAAAAAGAAAAACCTAATAATAGCATATTGTGTGGGTGGGTGCATGATTAAACGTATAGCAATGGGCAAAAACTCTTGCATTAGCATGTGATAGTCATGCGATTTAAGGCCAATGAGCTTCTTATCCTTTAGGCTGACTAAACTAGAGAAATTTGAATAATAGCCTTATAGTACCCTGATGTTGGATAACGTTTCACAAAAGATATATTTTTCAGCATTCGTCAATGTGTAACCTGCTGGAGGTAGTGTTGTTTTGTCTTCTTCTTGCCTAGGAAACAACTCTGGTTTTATCCCCAACTCTGCCAGATCTAATCAAGCATTCATTCTATCTTTTAAATTTCCAGGAACATTTAGCAAAGTTCCGACTAGACTCTCATAAACAATCTTTTTTACATACATGAAGTCAATACAATGTGGAACAGAATTATGCCTCCAATACTTTAGCTTTCAATACAAAATGTTGAATTTCTTCCAATATGCTTCATTTACTTGGTTTGAAGTACCCTATTCTTTAGTCGTTTTCCTTTTTTGCTTTTGAATCTTCCTACCTCTGCCTCCCGTATCTTCTTGGTTTTTCGAGGTCTTATTGTTTATTCGTTTTCCATTTCCCCACTTATTTTCAATATGTTGTACCTCGTTGTATATTTATTCCCCGGTCAATGGATTTAGAGCAAGCTGAAATTCTTGTTGTCTATTAAACGCCTTCTTTTGCCTTCTGAACGGATGGTTGTATGGTAGATATCGTTTGTGTCCAACATAACTTTGCTTGGATGAGGCAGAAAGTCTAACATAATGTGTATCTTTCCCACATACTACACAACCTTTAAATCCACTATATGGGCAGCCACATAATGTACCAAGTACAGGGTAATCGTTTATCGTCCATAACAAAACGACACGCAGATTAACTTTTTCTTTTGTGGAAGCATCATATGTATCGACCCCTGTCTCGAATAAGGTATGCAGATCATCAACCAACAGTTTTAAAAAAACATCGATATCATTTCCTAGGTATCCTGATATTAATACTAAAAGCATGATAAACTTTCTTCTTATACACAACCATGGAGGAAGGTTGTATATGACAGATAAAACTGGCCATACATTGTGATGCCTAGTTCCTGAGTTGACGTCAACCCCATCAGCCGATATTCCTAGCCGTAGATTTCTTAGATCTTTAGCAATTTTGGGGAATTTTTCATCTATGGTACGCCATGCCTGTGAATCTGCGGGGTGATGTAAAACACCATCCGTTATCCTCCTTGTTGTGTGCCATCTTAGATCTTCTGAAATACTTTCTAACTTAAAGAGTCGTTGCCGTCTTGGTATAATTGGAAAGTGTTAGGTCACATTAATCTTGAATCAATCATATCGAACATGTATGCATAGAGATAATAGTAGAGAAGGGCAAGTATTTGAAATTCAAATGATATAAAAGGGAGGGAAAATGGAAGAGTTTGTTACAAGTGCATCACCCTCTAATGAAGATTAGAGGGGTATTTATAGGTGATGGAAGGAGGCTTCCCTTCCTTATTTTCCTAACTTGTCACATCTAGTCCCTAGACTTTGGTAATTATGCTATTTCATTCTTTTAGCATAATATACCTTATTACAAACTACTTTGACATTATCAAAAGAAACACTAATGACTTAAATAATACAAAAACACATAATCGACACATTTAATGATCCTAACAATCTCCCCTTAAGGGTCGATTATTTAGGGCGTTCTCTTCTTGATCCAAGTGGTCTTCCAATCATAAACATCTCCCATCTTCTCATCTTCCTTCGATGCTTCAATCTTTCTTCAATCTCTTCTTTAAACAACTTCAAGTATTCTGTTTCATCTTTGGTGAGATTTTTTGTACGTATCGATACTTGGCATCATTATTATAACTCTTTAAACCTTCTAACACTCTATTTAACGTAGCATCACAAAACTTATGGATTTCTAAATGTCTCATCACCCGTTTCTCTTTTCTTACTATTCTTGTAAATAATTCCATGCACAGGCTCATAGATGATGGAGAACATTTCATGCTCTTCAATTCATAGGAAAGTTATGGTTGGTGCAGTGAGATTAACCTTCTGTTGATAGCTTTCAATTCCAAGTTGGAAGTCATGCACTCTTTCCCATATCACTGAACTTCTAATGAAGACTGATAAAGACCATAACAATCCTGTATCTGCATAATCCAGTACCTTGCCATTCATTATCAACAAGTATATGTCCTCAATATCATTCTTATTGAGATTCTTATAGTCTGGCTCAGTTATTGACACTAGGTACTTATTAGATCTTCTTGTAATAATCTTTGTGATAAACTTGTATTCATGACCCAATTCCCAGTATGTCTTGACAACTTGAATAATCTTTGAGTTCGAATAAACCTCTTCCTTTAGCTTTCTAGGCTCTTTCTGTTTCCTTATGTAGAAAATCTTCGCATGAGGATTCTTCCAATATTCAACACCATAGCGAGCATAAGGATTAAACTTTCAAACACACTTATTCACCCATCTTAAAGTACGTTCTTCAATATCATCATTATTAAAAATAACCGCAGGAAACTTGTAAAGTGATAAGACTATCTTCTCGGGTCTAGAATTTCCTTTCTTCAAATACAAAAGGTCTTGATTAATCAGAGATAATGCTGGAGCTTCAGGATCTCATTGACAGCTATGAACTAAAGGTGTGGTCTTTCATGGATATGGAGAGACAAGAATTTCTTGTCTACTTTCCCAGACAATGTCACTCTTCAAGAAATTCTTCATCTGATCAATGTGATATTGATGCTCATCTCCTGAAGTACATCTCTGTCTCAACATCT
The DNA here is from genome assembly GCA_026074375.1 of Tanacetum coccineum. Lineage (NCBI taxonomy): Eukaryota > Viridiplantae > Streptophyta > Magnoliopsida > Asterales > Asteraceae > Tanacetum > Tanacetum coccineum. Next base: position 15,178 of record BQNB010064081.1, on the reverse strand, counting down.
CATCAGCCATCTTTCTCAGCTTAGCTTCATCATAGTCAGCGATACTTCTTCCATAATGTCTTGTGATACTTGCTTCAATGGTATTTGATCATCATCTGAAGCATAAGAGTCAGTCCAAAAATCAAAATCATCATCTTGTTCTTGATTACCTAAGGTTGATGGAGCTAGTTCCTCTTGTAAATCTTGTCTAAACGATGACTCTCCAGACACATAAGCTTCATACTCTGATGTCTTCTGCCGCTTTGCAATATTCTCCCCCTCAGGATGAGCATCATCATGAGGATCGTCCTGATCTCTTGGGGGAACGGCAAGAGTTCTACATGCAGTTTGTAGTACCGTATTTCTTTCAAACTTTATCTAGAGAGCCAACCATATTGCTATGTCTTGTTGTTGCAATTGAGGATCAGCTTTCATAGCAAGATACAGTTGATATTGTTGATCTGGAACAGAGGATGTTTGTGATTGAGCCGGATGAACATGAAGAATATGTCCAGACATATAACTACGTACGGATGCATCAACTTGAGAAGGAATGACATTGGCAATTGCATTCTCAATTTGTGTCGAGATTTGAGCCTGAATATTTCCACGTTCCTGCAGAATAGCTTTAGCAATCAATCTTTCCATCTCTTCTTTAGCCTTTTGCTTCTCCAGAATCAACCCTTCCGCCACATACACTGGAACTTGATTCCAAACTTGTTCAGGAACTTGCTTCATAACTTGCTCCTTAATGTGTTTGTCTACCATAGTGGGTAATGTCTCAACCATTAAATCATGAAGATTATCAGAAAGTGTATTGAAGGACTTCCTCAGCATAAACCTCGCTCATAAATGTGCAAACAAGTAACAATAACGTCCCTGTACCTCTTGAAAGAAACTCTTGTATCGTTTGAAGCGAGTAGGTTTTGTCTTGAACAAGGATAGAAGTCGATTCATCTTAGATAACTTAATGTGAGATGAACTTGATGATGGTGTAGTATGAGTATCCATCAATTCCTGGAGTTTCTCGGTATCCGAAGATACGAGATTAGTATGAATCCTAGGAGATCTAATTGGTGTGGGGATTGGTGAATTCCTAGTCTCCTCTATAATCTCCCCTTTCCCCTTTCTCTTCAATTCATACACCTCATAAGTTATTTCTTCATTTTCATCATTAACATTTACTGGTATAACAACGTTATTAATGTTAACCACTTCCATTTCTTTAGTTAGCTCCACCTCCTTCTCTTTAGAAATCTCCACTTCCTTTTCTTTAGTAATCTCCACCTCCAGACTTTCCTTATCACTCCAGGGCTCTATCCTAGTGCCGAGAATATTTGGTTCATCATTCCTAGGGATTGAACTATCATCAACAATATTCTTTTGTCCATCCACCATCTTTTCAATTTCTTCAGATGCCAAGTGCTCATTAACTAGTGCCACATTTTATCTTGATTCCTGCTCCTCATGACTTTTATGCTCAGCAAGACTAACTTGTAATGTATCTTATAAAATCATCTCATTTGCTTTGTCAACAATTGGCACTGGAGCTGGTGGTGTAAGACGTGTGGATCTCCTTTCAGGAATACGAAGACGAATCACAGTTGATCGTCTTGGAGCACTTGACTCTGCGACTTCCTTATCAGGGTTAGGTGACCTAGGGGCGCTAGGTGTCCTATGCGTTCCTTGGGTAGACTCAGTCGGCTGTGACTGAGTCAGAGGAACATCTATCCCAAACACCTCCGCATACATCCGATAATGCTCCGTTTGCTTCATTTCATCAGTGATCATCCAAGCTGGTATCTGCATTCCAACTTTGTTTTTATGTCTTCCTGAGTTAAAAATATTCTTCATGATATCATCATCTTGCAAGTTGTGATACATGTCTCGAGGACGTCTTGAAATTTCAGAAAAGATAGTCATATAATGACTGACGATGATCTTTGTAAATCTTGGATATGGAATCGAAGATGTTGGATGATGAAGCGAATAGTAGAGTCCTTCCCATAGTAACTCCGCATAATCCACATGAATGTTATTGACAAAGCAATACAACATTTGCATTATCTGCAACGGCGGTTGGTCCCATCCAGTGACACGTGTTGTTAAGCATTTGGAGAATATTTTGCATAACGTTTGCCATGGCTGCAGAAGACCAGTAGTCTTGAAATTCGATTGTGTCTTTAACTCCATTGTAAATCCCAATACTTGCTTGTAGAATGGAACCATGTCAGAAAATGATGGTGGTGGCACGAATGAATTATGATTGTTGGCAGTTGCTTGTGGAAGATGAAAGATTTGTCTGAAGTCATCCAGTGTAAGAGTGAGTTCTTTCTTGTCCAGCATAAACCTGAGCCGATACTTTGATCCGTCTTCCTTCAAAGTATGCCAGAACTGTGCCATATAAATCCATGGAACGGATGAAGAAGCTGCAATGCTGAATCGTAATGGATGATTCTTGATGATATTCGTCAGAATTTTGCTTTCTGGTGGACATTGCACATGCTCAAGATCAACTTTCTTGTTAGCATCCATAAGATCATATCTCTTGTTCGGAGGGCACAGTTCATCTGGATGAACATCAGCTGCATGTTGTTGTTGTGCCATGATGATTACTGAATGATTACAATTGAGATGTTAGATAACACACAATTCATTTGACATTTTTGTCTTTTTCCACTTTGTCTGTTTTATATGTTCTGACAATTCTTTTTGAACATATTTTTTATTAGTTTCTTTCCCATGTGCTCGTTCTTGCTTTTTCTAGCACATGCCATACGCTTTATTCTTTTGATTTACCATTTTTGTGTGTTCAGGCAATTCTTTTTCGAACACACTTTTGATTTGCTTTTTCGCGTATGGATTTAGCTCTCTCTTTCTGTTTTTAGAATATCCTCACTAGAAATTCTTTGTGACAAGATACTCTTTCAAGAATGATGAAAATTTCTCTTTTGATTTAAATCAAGACTCTTTTATAAAAAAAATAAAGAGAAATCATTCAACTTCTTAAAATTGTTTTGTGAAAGAGTATCATTTTGACACAATAACAGATTTTGAGAACTTTTTCTAGAAATCTTTTGACAAAAACTTTCTTTATAATAATAACATAGAATCAAGTAATCTCAAATCCTCAACTGAATGGACACTAAATCACTCTCTCCTCATTCTATTCATTGCAGAAAACGGCCGAACCCGGACATGACTTAGTCCACTTAAACAATTGAGATTTGGATTAACAGATTCAAGTCATTAAAACTTTTTCTTTCACTTTTTCTAATTCAATAATTGAATGGACACTAAGTCACTCACTCCTCATTCTGTTCATTGCAGAAAAAGGCCTAAACCGGACATGACTTAGTCCACTTAAACAATTACGAATAGATATTTCTGACTCAAAGCTTAGAATTCATAAAAACTTGATTTTTTGCCAAAATTATTTAACGTTTTCACCACACATGAGAAACTGATCTTTTTGTACCACAGACATTCAAACATTAAACATC
>BQNB010064080.1:18750-35445 GCA_026074375.1 Tanacetum coccineum | reverse complement strand
ACTTAATCAGTTTACACACCTTGTTTTCATTGCCAGGCATGATGAAGCCCTGAGGTTGGTTCATATATACCTCCTTATCCAAGTCACCATTCAAGAAAGATGTCTTCACATCCATCTGATGAATAATTAGATTATGAATTAATGCCATAGCAATCAACAGTCTTATGGTAATGATACGTGCCACTGGAGCATAAGTTCAAAGTAGTTTATCCCTAAATTTTGTTTAAAGCCCTCAATGAACCGCCTTGCCTTAAACTTTTCAATAGTTCCATCTACCTTCAGTTTTCTTTTTAATATCCATTTGCAACCAAGAGGTTTGCAACCGATAGATAGATCAGCCAACACCCAAGTGTTGTTGCCCATGATGGAGTTCATCTCATCATTAATTGCTTTTTCCCAGAAAGCAACATCCTAGGACTTCATTTCTTCATCAAATGTTTTGGGGTCATCCTCAACATTAAATCAATATGAGTGTTGGTCAGAGACCTCATCCCTTGTTCCTTCAATTAAGTATAATTGAAATTCAGGTCTAAAATCCTTTGGAGTTCTATGCCTTTTGCTTTTTCTAAGTTTAGGCTTAGGTTGCTGAACAACCTCATCAGTGACCTTTTCAGGGACCACTAAACCACCAGAGTCTTCAGTTTTATTTATCAGGGACCTCTGACTTGGTCTAGGGACTGATGAGAATCTATTCTCATCAAAGATAGCATCATTTGATTCAATTATAGAGTTAATTGCAACTGATTCATTAGGTTTAATAACATGGAACCTAAAAGCCTTGGAATGCTTAGCATATCCAACAAAGATGCATTCAATGCCCCTTTCACCTAAAGTTTTCAGCTTTGGATCAAGGAGTCTTATAACTGCCCTACAACCCTAAACTCTGAGATAATTCAGATTTGGTTTCTTTTTAGTCCTAAGTTCATAAGGGATTATCCTGTTTCTTTTATTGGGAACCCTATTTAATAAATAGCAAGCTGTTAACATAGCTTCATCTCAGAACCCTTGACTTAGCCCTGAATAGGACAACATGGAATTAACCATTTCTTTTAGTACTGTGTTTTTCCTTTTAGATATACCATTTTGTTGTGGAGTATAAGGGGCAGTTATTTCATGGATAATACCAACAGACTGAAAATACAGAGTATCTATGTACTCACCTCCCCTATCAATCCTAAATCTTTTGATCAGAGACCCTTGTTGTAATTCAACTTCAGTTTTGAATACTTTGAATTTATATAATGCTTCATCCTTTGAATGTAATAAATAAACATAGCAAAACCTAAAGGCATCATCAATAAATGTCACAAAGTAATTTTTATTCCCTAATGAAGGAGTAGCATGCATATCACATAAATCACTGTGGATCAGCTCCAAAACTTCAGTTTCACGTTTTACATTTTGAAATGGTTTCTTAGTTATTTTGGTCAGCATGCTAAGTTAATGTTGGGAAAATCGATTGTAACAGACTTAATACTGGTGAGTATACAGTTTAAGTCTAGGTAGTAATTGTTATTCTGTTAGTATTGAGTTAATATTGGCAGTTACTAAGTTAAGTCTACGCTAGATACTATGTTAGTACTGGTAGAGTAGCTTAAGTCACTAGAGTTCTTAGTAATGTCATAGTTTGTTCATGTTTATAGTTAAGTCTGTTTATGTAACTGATAGTAAATAGTTTATCTTAGAGTATATTAGGTGATATCTTAGGATATAGGATATGTATTATCCCTTTGACGTTTGTTTTAAAGCCATTAGGGGTAATCCTTATTGTATAAGAGGAACCCTAAGGAAACTAGTTTATGTACACGTTTTGATTGAATATCAATAGAAGCATAGAGCTTAATAGCAATTTAGATTTATTATTTTTTTATTCTTGTGTTTAAGATCCGCATTTTACACTTGATATTTCTTAGTCAGTGTCTCTCATAATAGTTGATTTGGATTTATCCAAGTTATCTATCGTCTTACAAAGGCTAGTCAGATCCTAAACCCAAGACTAAGTGTATCAGAGAATTTAGAGGGACTCTGTGAAAGACAGGAACTCATTTAGAACCACAAACAACAAGCTACACTCTCCTACAAAAATGTCACAACTGCCAAATGATAATTTCTCACAAACATCATCAGTGATGGTGAAGAATCAAACAATGAAGATGCATTCAACACTGGTGCTGCAACTAAACAATAACAACAGATGATTCCCAAACTATATTATCTCAATATCAAACTCCCAATTCTGAAGAAGGAGGAGTATGATATATGGGCAATGGAGATGGAGCATTACCTTGAGTACATTGACAATGAAGTATGGAAGGTAATTCAGAATGGTAACTCCAAGAAGAGAATTTCAACTGGAAAGGATGGTGTTGTTCGAGTACTTTCACCAGTTATGCTGCAGAGATTCTAGCTGTTGAAAAGGAAAGGAAGGCTAAGGAATATTTTGATGATGCCATCCTAAGAACATATGAGAAGATTTCTTGGAATGGATGATGTACAAACAGATCTGGGAAGCCCCAATTTCTGAATCTAGGTTTGGTGGTTGGTAATGCAAATTCAAAGAAAATGTAGAAGGCTCTGCTTTTCAAACAAACAGTTTGATGCATTTTAAAGTATAAATTCTGAAGGACTAGAAAAGGGATATGACAGGTATAACAGGTTACTTTCTCAATTGAAGCTCATAGGTGATGAAAGTATCACAAGAGATGCAAATAATAAGTTTTTAGATCTTTGCCTTCGCATTTTTTTGGGTTCAACTCTGGTTATGACAATGAGAACTAATCAGAGATTGGACAAATTTATCTAGTGATGATTTGTACAATAACCTTAGAGTGTTTGAGCAAGAAATTCAGGTGCTCCAAAAACAATCTTTCAAGGTGCTCAAATGTTGCTTTTGTTTCACAAGCAAAAGTAGCATACTAAAGGTTTAAGTCTGATTCTTCTTGGTGCATACAGTTCTATGCAATCTTCCACTTCTTCAACCAATATTCTAAAAAGAAGTTCTTGCTGGTTTTGCTGCTGAAGTAATCTATTCACCTCTTTGCCATACAATCAGAGGATTTGACTTACTCATGAAGATTTGGAACCTATTTGATGATGTAGATATTGAAGCAGATGGACATCAATTGGAAAATAGCTATGATTGCTATTCGACTGAAGAAGTTCTATAGAGAAAACAGGAAGGAGATGTTCGCGTGGATGGAAAAACGCTGTTGGATTGACAAAAAGAGCTTGTATGTTTCAATTGTCACAACATTGGTCTACTTTGCTAAAAGAATGTACATCAAAGGGGACACTGAGGGAAAGAAGAAGAGAAGCACTCATTCTATCAACATCAGAAGCTGGGAAAGCAAGTGTAGGAATCAGATGGCGTTGATGACAATGGATGATGAGATTGTCAATTGGCGAGAACATCCTTAAAGCTGAAGGAAACAAATCATGTCTTATGGCTATCAGCTCAAGTAATGAGGATCATCCACTGAAGAACATGATAGATAAGGTAAATTGATAGTGGATTGCATCAGGGGCCATGCAGGTACATGGATAAACTGGAGGTTTTTGAGAATTCTAACTGGGGATCTATTTCCCTTTGGAGGTAGCAAGGGCTACATATCATGGTAAAGGAAGATAAGAATTGTAATTTTTGATTTTGATAGTGGTGGTCTTGTGTATTATGAATTAGGTATTTTAACCTTTTATCATATCTCAAATTTGTGATAAGCAGACATGGTTCTTTTTACAGAACTGAATGTCCTTTGTTGTGTCTTCTGACTTTAAGATGACTGATGAAATTTAGATACTTTTTAAGTCCCTAGACACACAAACTGATAAAGTTTTCGACTGAAGACACCTTCTCTGCAAAGGGTTTTTCCTGTTTCTGTATTGCAAAATCCACATCTATATGAATCTAAAATTATGCATAGAAAGGTTAGGTCATATAATATAATAATCTTAACAACTTGTAAAGTGAAACATTGTCAGAGTCTACATTCCAAGGTTTTCAAAAATGACACACATGTGTTGCCAGCCATAAAGGCAAAAACACAGGATCTCCTGCAAGGCCAAGTTAGAAAGATTGATCACTGAGCCGACTACACACCTTGCATATGGATCTTTTTTGTCCTACTTCTGTGTAAAAAGCATTAATCATGCAAGTTATTTCCTTGTAATTACTGATGATTGATAACAGATTTAGTTGGGGTATTCTTTTTGGCCTCTAAGGATGGAAATAAGTGGCACTCTTCAGACCTTATTAGGTCGGATTGAAAAACCAGCTTATTCATATGTCTTAAAATCATTTAGATCAGATAATGGCATGATAATTTACGAAATGAGGATATGCTTGAATTCTTGTTGGAAACAAGAGAATTAAAACAGAGTATGTTACTGCTAGAATCCACAAACCAAAAATGGAGTTGCTGGAAAGATATGAACAGAAACCCTAAATCGAGGTGCTTAGAATTCGAACTTATGCTTGCAGTTCTCTCTTACCAAACACTTTTTGGGAAGAAGCAGTTAGTACTGCCTTGCAATATTTTTAATAGGGTAAGAGTGACAAAACCTCAAACCAAAAACTCAATTTGAGCTTTTTGTTTTAGCCACAAATACCATTTTTAGCTAATAAACAATTTTGGGTTCTTGTTACCCTTTTTAGATACTCTTAGTGTGCTTGCAAGTTTGATGGAAAATCTGATGAGGATTCTTAGTTGGGTTAATCACTAAATAGCAAAGCCTATAGGGGTTTATAATTTAGTAACAAAAGAGTAGAGTAAATCTGCATGTTAAATTTTCTGAGATAAACCCATCAATCTCAAAGGAGTAGGAATAGAGATGGATGTTTGATATTGACTATCTTACTGATTCTATGAACTATATTCCTGTATCTTTGGAGAATCAAGCTAACCCACATGCAGGTGCTTCAGAAGTAACTAACAGTGCAGGTACTCCAACATCTATTGCTTCTGAGGAAAAAGATGAGGAAGTAGAGCTTATTGTTGTGCCTTCAGCTGTAAAGATTCCTGAAGAAAAGATGAAATCAAGGACATATTGCACAAATTCAAAGAAAGATGAGAACTTGACAGACCTCAAAAGGAGAAGAAGGATTTCCTATACTGACTCTTTAGAAGACAAATACTAAGATTAAGCTTTCTTTAGAAGAGAGTGAAAGAAAATTACTTAAAGATTTAGGGACAGTCCACTGTGAAACAAACTTACCAGTAATTTTTTTCTCCTTAGGTTAATACTGGTAGGCTTGATCATGATGATTCACTTAGGCCAGAGCTCGAAATCTTTCACAAGCCTGAGACAGGGATTTTTGATGAGGCATCTTATGATGAGGAGGGTGTGATAACTGACTTCAACAGTCTTCCTACAGAAATTGAAGTCAGTCCTACTCACTACACTTAGGATTCATAGTATTCACCCAAAAAGTTAAATACTTGGTGATCCTAAGTCAGCTGTGCAAACTAGGAGCAAAGTGCAGAACAAATCAGGAGCTCATGCCCTTCTCAGTCATATTCAAAAGCAGCAAAGAAACAATCACAAAGATCAACAACATTGTTTGTTTGCTGTTTATACTATCTCAGAGAGGAAACTAAAAAGATTGCTAAAGCTTTACAACGATGACAGTTGGGTTCAAGCCATGCAAGAAGAACTAGTTACTGGTTCAAGCTACTAACAAGTATGGGTTTCTTGTAGATTACCTCTTGAAATGAGGTGATTGGCACAAGTGGGTCTACAAAAAACAAAAAGAGATGAAAGAGGTGTGGGTGTGGAATAAAGCAAGATTGGTGGGCCCAAGGGTACGGCACAGGAAGAAGGTTATTGACTATGTTGAGATTTTTGCTTCTGTGGCAAGAATAGAAAGCTATAGGTTATTTTAGGCCTTTGCCTCATTTATGGGGTTTCAGTAGTATACCAAATGGATGTTAAAAGTGATTTTCCTGTATGGCACTATAGATGAATGTGGTTTATGTCTCACATCCTTCCTGGTTTTGTTGATCCTGATTCATCATCTACAAAGGTTTATAAGGATGGTCAAGCTTTGTATGGACTGCACCAAGCACTAGAGCTTGTATGCTACTTTTAACATTCCTAGAGAAGCATGGATACAAGAGGGCACATTTCGACAAGACTTTGTTTATTAAAAGAGACAAAAAGGATATCATGCTAGTTTAAGTGTATGTTGATGATATCATTTTGAAGTTCTACCCAATAAGTATTGGTTGATGGAGTTTGAAGCCTTAATGAATAGCAGGATTTTCAAATGAGTTCCATGGGTGAACTCACATTTTTCTTAGGTCTACAAGTCAAGCAGAACAAGGGAGGAATCTTCATATCTCAGGACAAGTATGTAGCTGAAATACTCAAGAAATTTGATCTTGTAAATGTGAAAGCTGCAATCACTCCCATGGAGACCAAGTTGCCTTTGACAAAGGATGAGGAAGCTTTTGATGTAGATGTACACTTGTACAGATCTATGATAGGTTCCCTCATGTACTTAACTGCTTCTAGACCTGATATTATGTATGCAGGTTTGGTTTGTTCCCGTTGTCAGTACTCCAAAGACTTCTCATCTCAATGCTTTATTGTCAAGAGGTTCTTCTAAGTATTCTCAAGGGCAAACCAAACTTGGGTTTATGGTATCTAGGGAAATAACCCTTTGACCTGGAAGCATTCTATTGATAGTGATTATGGTGGGTCCAACCTTGACAGGAAATCCACAACAGGTGGTTGTCAATTTCTTGGACAAAGACTTATCTCATGGCAATGTAAGAAACAGACAATAGTGGCTACTTCAACAACTGAAGCTGAATATGTAGCTGCTGCAAATTGTTGTGGGCAAGTATTGTGGGTTCAAAATCAATTGCTGGACTATGGTTTTAATTTCATGAATACCAAAAATCCACATTGATAATGAAAAGCACAATATGCATTGGTGAAAGAACCTGTATGTTTATCACTCCAAGACAAAGCACATCGAGATTCGTCACCACTTCATAAGAGATTGTTATGAGAAGAAGCTCATAAATGTGGAGAAAAATTCACACCGACTTAAATGTAGTGAGCTTGTTGACCCAAACCATTTGATGGACACGGTTTAAATTATCTTGGAGGTTAGCATTGGTTATGTTCAACACATAGAAACATTAAGGGGTGGCTTAGTTGTATAGTTTGTTTAATTCTGGTAGCTAAGTTATCATTAATACTGTTAGTTAAGTTTCTATTAATACTGTAGTTATGTCCTATTAATACTGGTAGTTTAGCAGTATTAATTCGGGTAGTTAGTTTTCATTAATTATGTCTATACAAACTCTTGCAGCATATTTTTCTTTGTTTTAGACTAATTTTTGCAGGCATAGCATGGATGTGCAGATGAAAGGAGCAGGAGTAATCAAGGTTTTAGCTTTTGTAATTTTTAGTTTACATACTTAAATTCTAGTTGAAAAGAATTAATTCGGTTTCGACCTCTTAATAATTACGGTTTGACCAAAATTAAGTCTGGTGGTGTAATTGGTAATACTGGTAGGTTATTGTTAATGCTGGTTGCGGGGAAATTTGACATTTCTTCTGTTTTATCACTGTTAATGTTCCCGTAGAGATTTTTACGGCTGCATTAGTCGTTTAAAAGAGAAAAGCTATATTAGTTAATAGTTTGATTTCTCTTCATTACTTTTCTTTTATTGGCTATCTCCTTTTGCAAAGTAAAAATTTCCTATATAACGAAAATAGTCAATGCAGTTATGGTTACCAGCTTTATACAATTTCAATGCATCAAAACCCAAAGTACATTGTACGATTGTCCAATGACTCAAAACTAAAGTATTGTGACATACACATCAAGTGGGTTTTTTGCGCAGCCTCGACGAAGTGCAGGGTTTGCTGAAATAGTAGATTTTCTTGAGGTTCCAACCTCAGGTATGCCTTAACTACTAATCCAACTATCTATGATTCCCTTGTCAAACAGTTTTGGCAGACTGCAACTGCCAATACTAACGCTGATGGGACTCTAGAAATAAAGGCAACCCTTGATACCATAAGGTACACAATCTCTGAGGCGTCAATTAGGGATTCACTTCAATTAGAAGACGCCACAGGAATTACAATGTTGCATATGATGTACTTTTTGTGGGAATGGGCAATAGGGTATCCTATTGATGGAAACCTTTACTTTTTGGAAAGTTTGTTCACACCCCAATGGAGATATTTAGTCCACATCTTTTACAACTGTATAAGCTTAAAAAGTGGTGGGATTCGGGATCAAATTCGGTAGGCAATATTGCTTACTGCTTGATATGTTATCCACTAATAGAGTTTATTACTTTTCAAAACACTTTTTTTGATGGTTATAGGGTGGCTTAAATTTGATGAAAAAGCAAGACAAAGTTTTTGATGTATCCTTGATTTCTACAAATGATCTTAAATATTCAAACGGAAGACAAACACCTTTATCTAGCTGTGAGCCTGACCAAAAAGATCTTTGGGAACATGAAAAGGGGTTTTCGAGGGGCACCAAGACCTTTATTGCCTTCTATGTTACTTGTTGCTACTAACCCAAATGCAGGACAAGAACATGATGCTGTGGCTCCATCCCAACCATTATCATCAACACCCCCAGAACCATCCACATCATCTCCTCCAGTTATTACTACACCTACACCACCACTTATCCCTACACCTACACCAATACCTGACACTGAACCTAACACATTTAGCACATCTATGAGAGCCAATCCTGTCACCAACACTTCTCACCCCCACAAGAACAGGCTCTAAGTCAAATGTCTATGGATGATTTACTTCGAGCAGTTCCTGAGTTGATATCAAGAATTGACAGCATGGAAACGGATCTCAAACAAACCAGTACTGACCATGGACGCCAAAGTAACGCCAAACGCTACCCACACCTCAATTCTCAACTTTCGAAAAAATTAAAGAAAAAACTATCCCTAAGTCCTACTTACACACATACTTCAATGAAATTGCTATTTGTGAAGTTAGTCAAGAGAGTGAAGAAGTTGGAAGGATTGGTAAAGAGGAGAAATTTGGTTTTGTCAGATTCAAAAGAAGAAGAACCTGAGGCTCAGGGGAAGAAAAGTCAAGATGATCCTCTAGATTCTTCAGTACAAGGATTGGTTTCCTCCTTCTTCAATAAAAAGTAAATGCTTCAGGGGTAGGGAACCATAGTGGAGACATAAGTCCAAATACTCTGAAGCAGCCAAAAACTCTTCCAAGGTTACCTCTTTAAAGCCAAGGCTATTGACAAAGGGAAGGAGAATACAAGAGCAAGAAAAGAGGCTAAGTGAAAAGGTAGTCTCAAGCTTGGATTTTCAAGAAAGAAGTTGAAATGGTGATGATACAAGTTAATAATGCAGAAGGAGTTAGTACTTGTTAGTACTAAACTTAGTATTGGCGTTTTGTTTCGTAATCGGAGTGCACAAGTTAGTACTGTTGGTGATAAAAAGTTCTATTCTTCTCTGATAAATGGCCAAAGGCAGGAAAAGCTCCCATGATCAGTGATGAAACTCCTAAGAAGTCAACAAGACAATTTCTTCAAGAGGAAAGCTAGACCTTGCTGAAGCAATCAGATGGATTCCTTATAGAAAGAAGAAGTGCTAAAAAATGATTACTTGGATTCCTTCTTAGCTCAAAGAATTGAGAAGAAGAAGAGTTAAGTGAAGCAACAGAAGAAAAGAAAGCTCAGTTCAGTTTGAAGCTCAGGCATTTACACTATGATGATTGGGATTTGAATTAGAGCAAAGATTGAAGTAATGCAGAGTTGTCAACAAGCATGCTAGGAAGTAAATTTACTGGAGAAGATTTTGCCAAGAAAATGGTATTGATCTTGTCAATCAAAGGAAAGAACTATTTTGCATGAAGAAAGAGCTAGAGCTAAAAGAAACAAGCCTATGACTTAATCACAGCTGAAGACTTATATGATGAATTACTTGAAGAATCAAGGGACATGGAAGTCTATCTCAAGTGAGAATTTAAGTTTTGGAGAAGTAAGGAAGAAATTAATTAAGCTTGTGAAAACAGGTTGAATCTTTGCACCAATAAATTTTGAAGCACTATGCTAGTTGAATAGATTTGGTGAAGAGCTTCAGACAAAGACACCAAAAAGACTAAAAGATGATAAGGATGTTGAAGCAAAGGATGATGAGCAACAAGAAGTCTGGAATAAGAAGAAAAACGATGCAAGAAAAAGATTGATACAAGTGTTGTATAAGGATGACTCTGAAGATTAGATGAAGATGGTGGAGCAAGAAGAGTCTGTCACAGGTACTAAAATCCATTAATCTGTTCCATGTTAAGCTATGAAAAAAACCTAGTATAGATTACTATAAAGATCATAAGCAAGGAGAAAGGGGTGTACCAAAATAGTTAGGGGACTATGGGAACTGATGTAGGTGTATATTAATTTTGGTTGGCTACGTTGACGGTTATATAAGATGATCTATGAGTTAATTATTTATTTTTTTTTAATTAAGGGGGGGGTTAGTGAGAATAAGCTACACAGGATTGTGATGAGAAAATATGGTATGAATGAGCCAGAGGATGAATTTGAAAAAGTACTTTGGGAATACTTGAAGAATATGTTTGAAGAACCCCTTAGTACATATTCAATTTGGAGTTTGCTAGGTCAACAAAGGATAATTTGTTGGAGATACTATGATGCTTGCAGAGTACACTATTTGAACTTGGAGTCTGTAGATGTTTATATGCTAATAAAGAGAAAGTATCCTTTGTATGCTGAAGTGTGCAAAGTTATGTTGGACAAGAAACTTCAAGGAGGAAAACCAGATGAGGATTGCTACAAAGTTTTGAAAATGATAGAGAAGCAAGCTGGCATTAGAAAGTAATGAAGGTTGATGAGTTAGATATCTAGAATGGAGATGAGGAGAAAAACATTTGGTGAAGGTGCTATGCACTAACACAACAAATGGTCATCAGTCCACCATGTCTAACAGACATAAGGACTAGCTAGTCCAGGAGCAAACGGCTCTTGGTAAAGACTTCTCAAATCCGTTAATGGCTGACAATTTACCAAAAATTATATGGTTATCAACTCACCATATTTGGTTAGTAAAGAGTTGGCTAGCCCACAAGTTTATGGATTGTGGTAAAGGCTGTGGAAAAACCATAACTAGTCCATGAGATTATGACTTATGGTAAAGACAAATTGAAAATCCATATTAGATGGTTGACACTTTACCAAAAAGTGGATGGTACATTAACTCACCAAGTTTCATGTACAAAGAGTTGATATGGTAATCAATCCACTATGGAATTTACCTTTTCTAGGTGAAAAATGATTGACTAGCCCTGAGCAAACGGCCACAGGTAAATGCATATCAAATCCGTTCATAGCTATAATGGTTTGCCAAAAACCATATGGTATTTAACTCACCAATGTTTCATGTACTGAGAGTTAAAATGGTTTTTAGTCGACCATGGACATGCACCTTTCTGGTGGCCAAAGGACTGGCTACTCTAGAGTTAATGGCTAACTGGTAAAGAGACATCAAATCCATTTAAAGTTTCAATGATTCACCTCTCACAGGAGTTAACACACCTGGAAGTGATGAGAATAGTCTGAAACTATATGATTTGATGTACATATAGTCAATGTAGCTGTTTAAGTGTTGCTGAAAAGTTTTGAAGAATAGTTGCTGCAAAGATCAAAAAGAGATGATTTGAAGAATTGCAGCTCAAGAATAATTCGAAGAGTTTTGTTTACAACATCCTCAGGAAGCTCAAATTGAAGACACTTGAAGAAACTTGAAGTTCACAAGTGAAGATCAAGTTAGGGGAGGATTGTTGGGAAATATATTGTAAAAGACTTAATACTGGTAGTATAACAGTTAAGTCTGGTAGTATTAGTTAGTTCTGGCAGTACTAAGTTAGTTCTGGCAGTACTAAGTTAAGTCTGGCAGTACTATAGTTAGTACTGGTAGAGTGGCAGTACTATAGTTAGTACTAGGGGTATTTTGTTAAGTCTGTTTATGTAACAAAATAGTGATAATAGTTATCTTAGAGATATTTTAGGAGAAATCTTAGGAAAGGATATGCATTATCCTTTCACACGTTTTGTATAGCCTTTTAGGGTTTTTCCTTGGGCATAAAAGGAACCCTCGGCATAGAGTTTCATGATTAACGAATAGGCAGCATTGAAGCTTAATAGAAATCAATAGCAAGTCTAGTATTATATTGTGTCTATCTTAATACTTGTGTTAAGATTCGCGTAACACTTGATATTCATAGTCTAGTGTCTCTCACATAGTTTGATTTTGGATTTATTTAAGTTAGCTATTGTCTTACAAAGGTATATAGATCCATCACTGGACCTACATGTCTATAAGGGAAAACCTAAGAGTTTATGAAACCTAAGGTCCGTGAGTCCCGATACTAGTCTCTGTGGGGTGTCAAAAGCCTGGTCACTTAGCCGCAAGGTTGGGATGTGCCGAGACAAAAGTCGCTACATGGGATGATCTCGCCTTCAAACTCATTATTCTTGGGTGGAACGTGAAGCATAGAATTTTGCAAAACTTTGATCCATGGTTGAAATTCAAAATAGCACATTCACCTAAGATATAATAATTGTCGGGAGTGAAAAGTTCACAAGTTGCAAATATGAGTAGTGTTAGCATCTTAACTGATATTTAACTGTGATTTCATTTTAAGCTTGGTTTGGAACAAGTGAAAAGTCAGGGACGATGAATTTATCTTTTTTGGGGCATTCTCAGATCGAAATGTATCTTTTTCTATGATCCCTAAAGGTTATGAAAATAACGAAAGTCAAATTAGTTAGTTGCTAAAAAAGGGAAAAATGCAAAAATATTAGGAATAAGTGTATATCTTTAAAAATGGTAAAAATGGGGCTTTTCTAAACTCTTGATTTTTTAATTCCCCTCGATGAACACTTAGCTACTTTTAAAGGTAATTAGTCGAGGAGGATCGAGATTCTTAGTTTTCTAAGTGCTTACTTATAGCATTGCGTGAGGATACGACAATATCTTAGTATGGGGGATTTTGGTATGTGTTTAATTACACATACCTTTGACCACTAAAACCGGACTTAAATGACTAAAAACGTACCAAAAATACATTGTATTTGTATGTTTTGCATTTGTTTTATGCAGGTAATGGATATCCAAGAAAAGGACAAAAATTGAAGCCAAAACGACAAACCGAGCACGAGAACGGAAAGAGCGTGAAAGAAAAGTCAAGTCAAAGCCAAAAAGTCAAAAGTCAACCCCGAGAAGTCAAAGGTCAAACCCGAAGCCGTAATCAAAGAAAACCTTAATGGGCTACCCTTACCTGTCTAATGGGTCGGGGCAGCCCATTAAGTGTTTATATGAAGACAAAACCAACCAAATGGGCCCAATCCTTTTTATAAATATACCAAGGCCCAATCACATGTAACCGACCCAAACACAATAAACAAAAGCCCAAATGGTATAACAGCCGTTAGCCCATTAAAGCCTTAACAATAACTCTGTTAAGTCTTGTTCTAGTCACGAAGGACCTCCCATGAAATAACTTATATAACCTTGCAGGGCTTTTTCTATCAAAATCCTAAAAACCTTACTCACCCAAGGACTTTAATTGTAATAACAATATACAAGTTGAGGGGTTTATTTTGCCAAAACCCTAAACTTTCACCCTGCACCAATCAAACAAACAGGACAACCCCTTTTCCCGATAAACCCCATTTTCACTGTTCACCCTCCATCTACAAAATTACTCTTACTCTGAGGTTAATCTCACTTAAACCCCCTTCTAAAAGCAATGAGTGATGCAAGGGATAAGGGTTTTGGCCTTGACACGTTGGCAATCCAAAGGAAAGATTATGTGGACACATCCAAGGGCTAAGATGAATTTAAAGAAGCACAAGTTGATTTGAAGGGCCAAGATTGATGATGCTTTTCCTCTCACAAAAGAAAACCAGCTAAAGACCTTGAAGCATCTATCCTATCCTATAAATAGAGGGCTTAACCCTTGTTGTGAGGAGAGCTTTTTTTAGTCTCTTTTTAAGTGTAGTTTTTATTTAAGTTTTAAAAGTATTTTGTATTTTAATTCCTTGTAAAAGTTTAAGTTTTTAATGAAAAATTTGAGGTTTGTGTTTTAAGTTTCTGTGTTTGATCATTTATTATAACCTGTTAAGCTTTGAAAAGCTATGAAACAGCTTGTAGATCTTACCTAAAAGCTTCACTAAGCTTTTTGTTTCTTGAATCAAGCCTTAGTTTACTGTTTTAATCTCTTTTATTTCCTGTTTTAATCATAAAAATCTAAAAAAATACTAAAAAGATCCACCCCTTAAAACACCTCAGCTTCTTTGGATGATAAGCTAGCTTGGGAAGAGCTTATAGACCTCACTAGCTTGTCTTTTGACAAGCTAGAGCTTGTAGATTTGATTATTTACCTTGTTTTGAGTAAGGGCTTTTGTAAGTCTTTATTTTTTCCATTTTTAGCTTATCTACTGTAGAATTGCTTATTTGTGCTTATTGCCTGCTTATCTTTGCTTATTTATGCTTATTTGTGATGTTTAATGCTTATTATGCTTGTCTTGTAGTTTAGAAGTCATTAGTTTAAGTTTTCTCAAAAATCTGTCTTAAATAGCTTATCTACTTGCATAATCTGTTTTAGCTTATTTAAGTGCTTATTTGTTATTGAAATATGCTTAATAATGTTTATTATGCTTGTTAGATATCTGGTCTAATAGGTTTGTTCATAAAAATTTCAAGTTTTCAAGTTTAAAAAGCTAAAACAGTTCTTAAAGGGGTGTTTGGTTTAACTGCTTAAATGGGTCAAAGTGGGTTAAAATTGCAATTTGACACTTAAGTCAGTTTAGCTTAGCTTAAATTAGTCCAAAGATTTAGTTTGTTAAAGTTTTTAAGTAGTAAAACTTAAGAATCATAAGTTTTATAGCATGTTGTTTGAATCTGAGAGCTTATAGCTTATTTCACCTGCTTATTTGATTAAGTCTATGAAACTTGAGTTTTTGTGATGTTTTTGTGTTTGTACAAGTCTTAAAACAAGTTAGGATCATAGCTCTATAGCCTGCATTGTTGTTTTAAGTTTTTGCCAAAACTGTCAAAGATTGCTAAGTGTTCAAAAAGTTTGAGAAAATGCTTTTTCATTTGCTTACTGTTGCTTATCCTGAATTTCAAACTCCCTTTTGATTGTTGATATAAGCTCTTTGAGGTCAAAGCTTAATCTGTTTGTAGGTTATTAAGTCATAAGGATCTGTTTAGTTGCTTATTTTTAAGCTCAAAATTGGTGATTTGTTAAGATTGAAAAAGTTAGCAAAAATTTGTCTAAGTGTTGAATCAGTGTGAGATAGCCTTTTCATGAAAGCATTATTAAGTGCTTATTAAATTCAAAATGTTTTTCTTAGTTTGCTTATTTAGCTTTTTTGGTCATTCTTCTTAGTGGTATAAGCCACTAAGCCATAAGGATCCTTTTGCTAGCTTATTTTTAAGCTAGAAAAGTCCCTGTTGGCCTTTTTGCTTATCAGTTTTGGCCAAAAAGCTATTTGCTTATTTAGGCTTTTTAGCTTATTGCTTTTGCTTATTCTAGGTTTAGTTTAGATTATTAGGTTAGTTTAAGTTCAACTTAGCTTATTTCCTTTAGGGTTAAGCTTATTTAGGCATATTTGCACCTTTAGTTAATTTTTTTAAGTAATATAGCTTTTTAAGTAATCTGTCCATTTAGCCTAGCTTAGCTTGTTTGTTTGTGCTTATTTTTGTTCCATATTGCTTATTAGGTAAAACTTAATACCTGTCTTAGCTTATTTCTCTTTTTCATTTCTTTTTAGTTCTTAAAATGCAAACAGTTGGCATTTTATAGGTTTAGTAGTGTTTAGCTTATTTCGTGCTTATATTTTATCTATAAAAAAAAGTGCTATTGTAAAAATTGCTTATTTAGTGCTTTTCTAAAAAGTTATAAAAAAATGGCAAAAACAAAAATATTTGGGATTAGGGGAAGTCCTAGGTGAGCAAGGCTCGAACCCAGGACCTCACCCTTATCACCAAATGTTTTTGCACAACACACACACTCCCTCTACCAACTCGACCTTGGGTCTTTTTCGGTTTATCTTTGCACAAACAATCTTTTATATACGTTTTAGCCCGTTTGGTTTATAAGCTGTTTTTGGCATATTTCACATATCTTATTTTTATTAGATCCCTCATTGTTCATGCTAATTTTTTCAGATTTTTATTAAATAGTTTAGTATTTTTAAACATTTAATTTTGTTTAAATCGTTTTTAATTCATAAAAAATTATAAAAAAGTCAAAAAAATATAATTCTTTTTAAGAAAATTTTCTTTTAACATTTAGAACCTAGGAGAATTAGATTTGCTTTCGTAGGGTTAAAATTGCAAAATTTGATTTTTTAAAGAACGAGATTGAATCCTGTTCATGTTTTTAGTGTTTTTAAGCTTAAATCTTTTCCGTTTTTGGTCTAGTTTTCTTTATTCTAGCTTTTTAGTCAATTAAGAAAAAGATCATTTTAGGACTTAATTTTGATAATTTAGGGTTTTTAGGTATAACAACCCATAATTTTCATAAATGTAAATATTCATCTATTAAGTTAGATGATGTACAATCTATCAGTTATATATGAACTCACCTTTTTCAGGGAAATTTTTCGCTTTATTACATAACATTACTTTGCCAATATCTCAATATGCA
>BQNB010064079.1:4708-35445 GCA_026074375.1 Tanacetum coccineum | reverse complement strand
TTTCTAGCTTTGTAATTCTCGTACATTGTTGAAACAAGGATGGTTAATGATGGATAAAGGTTTGTAAACTCACTTTATGGGTTTAAAATGACTCTTGGTTACTTACTTGAGAATGAGATGGTCTGAAAATGAGTAAACGGGTCAAAATCACAATTAGGGTACAATTAGGGTTTCCTGGATTTATTTCTTGTGTAATTGAAGTAGAATGATGAAATGATGATGGAATGATGTTTGAAAATGATTGATAATGTTATAAATTAAGTTATTAAAACTTATTTGAGAGTTGGTTTAGGTTTACAATGGATAAAAATGAAGAAACGTGTCATGGTTTAGAATCTAGCTTGGTTTTAGGGTTTAGGGTTTTGAATTAGGGTTTTGAGT
The DNA here is from genome assembly GCA_026074375.1 of Tanacetum coccineum. Lineage (NCBI taxonomy): Eukaryota > Viridiplantae > Streptophyta > Magnoliopsida > Asterales > Asteraceae > Tanacetum > Tanacetum coccineum. The sequence goes on along the minus strand of BQNB010064079.1, from coordinate 35,064 downwards.
GTAAATATGTGTGTGAAGGCTTATGAATAGAATAATTAGGGTTTACACATTGTAGAATGAGTATAGTAGCTTGTACATAAGTGGTGATGAAGAAATTAGAATGAAAACGGAGTTAAAACGGCTATTTTGGATATCGTGCATTAATGACTTGTACACTATGCTTTGAAAGCTTGTACTTGACTTGGAGGGAGTTTATATTTCAAATGAGATGTTATATTACTTGTATATATGCTTTAGTATCTTGTGCATTCACTTTAGATGTTAATCTTTCCATGAGATTAGGGTTTAGAGGTATACGATAACGGTTTAAAGCCCGTTTTGATATAACGTTGCGAATGGTACATTATAGGAATAATGTACTTTGTAATAAGGATATGATGATATTGACTTGACATATTGTGATGTTTGCTTGACATATATTAAGATAGGATGACATAGGTAGGTTGCGGTGTCGACTAAGGTGCACTCTACGGGTTAGTTATGCAAGTTACATTGTATACTAAGATATTGACAATGCAAGTAATGTAATAAAGCGAAAAATTTCCCCGTATAATTGTGATAATAGTAAAATAGGTTGATGAGAATTATGAGTTGTTATATCTAACCAAACGAATACACGGAGATAGAATTGCATTTGTTTTATGAGAATTTACACAGGACATTGTGAAAGAAAAATCGACGATGTTGGTGATGTATTTACAAATCTGGAAATCTTTAAGTGTTGGAGTCTTGAAACCTCAAGACGACTGTTCAACACACAATCTTGCTCATAAACACAACTTGGAGAATCTACCGAGCAAATATCAGGGGAGTATCTCATTCTAATTCTTTTTAAATTCATGTATTTAATGTTTTATATATACAACGAGGACGTTGTATAATTCAAGTGGGGGGATGGAATTAGAATGTTTACTTGTCCTATTTTTCACACTAAAATGCTTAAATTATGCTCAAATTTAAAAAAAATTCAAGCATACTTTTGTGAAATTACTTGATACATAACCCGCACACAATAACCCTTGTTAGATATTGTGAGGATTTAGCCTTTCCGTTTCTAAATGTTTACCCAAATTCCACAAAATATGAGTGTGCCGGTGATGTTGTAGACTTTAGAACTTGGCTTGGTATATCACTCGAGACCACAGTGATGAGTACTATGGATTTAGATGGAGTAACTTGTTTAAATTGGTAAATTTTAGGATTACACCCAAATCGCCTTTACATGTTGCTTATTAACTAACTACACCGGTTAGTTAACCTCCAGTTTAAACCCTTTTCCACTCTCATCTTTAGAGTGAAGATCCACTAGAACAACCCGTAGAGCCAATCCTTTAGGAATTACACCAACTATTTGTTTCGTTACACCCTTACACCTTAACCTACCCTGTTAGATTAAGTTTAATTTACAGTTGCTAGTTGCTTAAAGTGTAAAGTTTGTATTTCCCGAGTCTTGTGTCATTTTCTATCTTTGGTGCGGTTGGAAATTTGCACATTGCAAATGGGAATGTATATTTATAGTCAAAACTCATGTGATTTTACTGCCGTCACAATTAATGGTGAAACCGAAGAACGAAGGAATTACCGAAGGAATTATCCAGAATTATTATGATCGTGAAGATGGTGAAACTACACCGAGATTTGAAGTATAGTTAGCAAAAAAAATCAAAAAATGAGAAAAATACAAAAAGAAAGAGAAAGAAAGTTTGAAGATAATCGTTTCGCAACTACCGAAGGAACTACATGAAGGATCGATTATTCGTTGATACGCAACAAAAATCAACGATGTAAAGTATTGTACAAAGTGGAAGATATCGCCACTTGCCTTGTAGAGTATGTAAAGTTTTGGGATGATTGGGAAGTTGACCGTTACGGGAACGCCAACTTAGGTTGTTGTTTTTGATCGATGATCAAGACGTTGTAAATAGTTGTGTCTTTTTCATGGTAACGGTCGGGAAAAAGTGTCTAGCAACTTGTACTTTAGTCTTAATCTATTTGTTTTTTGATTTTTATTTAACAACAATTTACTTCCCTCTCACCTGATGATTAGTCGCTGGTTTTACGCGAATGAGGACTTATTCGAGCGTGCATGTCTATTCCGTCGTTACGGCCATGTATGTGTGCTTTAGCTGCCTTGTTGGAGTGGTACTTCTGGTGAAAGATTGTAGAATGATCAACCGTAAGCCTTTCCATACAAAAACCTATATTTACCTTTATAAACTTGTTACTCCTTAGCTTTAGTGGTGGAGATGTGTATCCTTGCCAAGCTTATGATAGAATACTCGTCACGACCGAGCAATTGAGTGAATTAGTTACATGTTACCACATCATAGATTAGTTTTATGATTTGAGTGTTTTTCATCTTCCTAATGTCGTAGGTGTTAGTTGTGTACTTGTAATTGATCGAAAAAGTGATTTAACGGAAAAAAATCCTTAGGGATACATTATTATGAACTTCTACAGGCTACATCAGGACAAGTAGATTCAAGTGGGGATATTTGATGACATCAAATAATGTCTATTTTATAGCATAATTTATACCATGTTATTAACCTTTTTTGTATAATTATTGCAAAGAATTTTCACGTATCATTTATATTGAATATTACAGAATAATGGAGTAATAGTGAAAGTTAGCAAAAGGCCGCATTCTGGAGCTTAAATGAAGTATATTTTTGCAGATTACAATTCCTTAAGACCAATACGCCCTATCCATCAAGAAGATACGCGTATCTGTGCCTGCACTCACCAAAACCACAGAAGAATGAAAGCTTAATATGCCATAGTCCAGAGAGACTCAATACGTCCCATATTCCAAAATATGGAATCAATAAAATATCCTAGAAGATATCAAGCGTGTCCACACCACCTAAGAACTCCCCAATACGCCGTATGAGCTTCTCAATATGCCTTATCATATGATTTACAGACCACTAATAATAGACGACCCTAAACTCAGTTTTAGGTATGCAAGTGAATCCCTAAACCACCAAGTCGACCAAGAGACGAATAATGGAGCCTAGAAGGTCATAAAAGAGCCTCAAGATCATAGGAAAACTCTTGTAATCTTCGCGTAACCGAATACGCGTTCGATTAAGGTTTCTTTATTTTAATCATTCATATATCAAACCATGTGTATTTTACAATACTATCGGCTGACACCTAATTAGTACACCATGTTGATGAAGATCTAATGTTTGGTTTGTTTATCTGATTGCTAATTTATCGTTGATTGTTGTTTATATTTATCAAATTATATTCGTTTACGAGCTTAGAGTACGCGACCTATCATTCACTGGGTCTAGTCCTTACATATTTAAATGACGACAACTTCGGTAGTTGTTTTGGGCGTAGTCTAAGAGCCGTGATAGCTCACCAGTATTGCAATTTACATATTTAGAATCATAGGAATCACAATATTGACTTTATCTTTGCCTTAGATTAGTGACATTATTGAGCCATAAGTGACTAGTGGTATCAACGAGTACGTTCTTATTCCATTGGTAAGGACTCGAACAGTGGACTACTAGTATATAAATCGCCGTTAAGCATTTTTAGAAAAAAAAAATTTAAAAAAAAAAAAAAATTTTGTATAGTAAGTGGGTAAAGTCTCGATGAGCTAGGGTTTAGTAAGAGCACCATTACTTAGATCCTAAGATAGATTATAATCAACATAAGGAAGCTTTATGCGGATGCGTCTAATTGTGACAGAATTAGCGTGTCTAGGTCTTAGGAAGAAGTACCGCCTAAGTCTAGGAATGATATGCCCTTCGAGATAAGACAATCATTGCACTAAATAAACAAACCTGCGTTTTATCGGATTATCATGTTGACATGATTCTCCTAATTAGTTCATGACGGCTTCTACTATCATTATTCTTTCTCTTGTGTGTGTTTATTGCTTTACTTGTCATCAAAACCTTAGGTTAGATACACAAAACCGTGCCAGTCTCTCAGGCTGAAACCCCCCCCCCCCCCTTTGCATTAGTTTTAGGTTTAACTTAGATAACTAAAATACTGATAGAATTAGGAATTAACGCTCTCGCTCTTAGTGATCGACACCCTACTTACCAACGAAACTACAATTGACCGGGTACACTGCCCGTTAGAGTGTTGTTTTTAGGTATAGTCGGCATAAAATAAATAGTAAAACTTGATACATAAATAACACCTACACAACGACACATCAGTGTGATACACCACATTTAATCAGCTAAAAAAACCAAAACCACATGTAATACACCATTTACAAAATCTTACACGGCTAAAACATGATCAAACTTACACAAATAAACAACAAATACAAAAAAGATACCCTTGATTTATGAACCACCAAATCTAGAAAAAGCACTTGTATCAAGATATCTGAAACGACGAGACCGCCAAACAACCATCATTCCTAACCAATATGTGTATATTTAGGGAGAAAGAGAAATACATAAAAACATAGATGAATCATCCATATGCTACGTGTTAGTGCAAATATTACGATATTTAATGTATAAATTCTCGTTGTGTTTTGGTGATGACAAACATGTAACTTGTAATGCATAACGTAAAGTGCTCAAGTTACTCGTAATCACAAATCATCAATGCATTCATACGTCAACATCTCTCGACGTCTCAAGTCTGCTTTAACAAAGACATAAGTTTGCACCCGACGTAAATCACTAAAGGTATGAACAAACAAACTTTAAACTTGTTGGATGATTAAAGAAATATGATCAAAGAAATAATTAGACAAAATATTTTTGTAATTAAAAGAATGTTTTATTTAAATATATATTTGAAATCAAATTTTCCCCCCAAAATTAGAAAAACTTGCCATAGAAATCATTTCCTCACAAAAGGACAAAATCAGGAGCATCCTATAAAGGGCGGCCCCCTTATTGATCAGGGGACTCCTTTTGGGAGATAAAGGGGCCGACAATGAAAATTTGTCCCAGACCTTGCCTATAAATAGTGGACTGTTCTCACATATTTTTCACCTTTTTCACATAGTTTTTTTCTGTTTTAGAACAGATTATATATCTTTTAGTCTTTGATCATGTAACTTGTTTAAACACTTGTTTACAAGTGATCCAATCTTTCCTCTCCAAGTGCAAGAGAAGAATACTCGTAATCGTCAAGATACGATGTATTATAGATTAGTTTGTGCATACGTAACGTTGTTACGATCTCGTTATAATTTGTACATCAACCACATAACTTCCAATCTTGTGTAGTAGTTAGATCGGGTAGATTGGGTTAGTATTTTAGATGTGAAAATACGTGCGTGAGCGGTTAGTATTTTAGTCCTTAAAATACATGAGTGAGTTGTAGATTGGTTCTAGCTAAGATTAGAACTCAATATTTAGCTTCGTATCAGAAAAGAATGTATGCGACGCGGTTTATGTATTCAGGCCTTAAAACACAAGGTTTGTTATGTTGGGCCATAAAACATAACGGGTTTGGTTGCACCCGAAGAAGAACTCGACATCTAGCTTAGTCTCAGAAAATTATGTAAGCAACGTTGTAAGTTTTTCTCCGCCAAGAAGGGAGCTTGTTGACTAGTGAAATAACTCTCAAGTTAGGTACTCGAGGAACGGAGTAGGGAGAAGAGCAGCTTCATGACCGGAACACTATAAATCATCGTGTCCAGTTTGCGCTTTCTTTTACCTTTTGCTTTACATCTTTATTTACCTTACCGCCTTTCATTTATATTTGTATTATATCTATATTTGTATGGATTGTTGCTTATATTGTTTGGATGATGATTGTGTCATGAATACAAGTGAATATTGTGATTGTGTTTATATTTCTATGACATGCTTTAGTGGATATAGATGTATTATTCACACTTCTCATATTGCGTCTAACTTAATCGATAATTTACAAATCGATTTTAGTTTTTTAAACAGAAACATATTCACCCCCTCTACATTTCCACAATTGGTATAAGAGCTACGTCGCTTTAATTTTCAAAACAAGTAGTTTTAAAAAATGAGTACGATCCATGTATCAAATTACCCATGAAGGGGGATTAAATTTCAAAAGTGTTTTATTGCTTGACTTGTAATAGTTTGTTGTTAAATACACTTAGTATACTAGCTTTAAGTAAAAAAATAATGCGTAAAATAAGTGTTATATGTTCGGTATCAAGTTTAGTAAGTTTTACGCCTTTCCGCTAAGTTACTAAATAATTTTGTACAAAAAATGTTGAATCTATGCAGCAGGTGTCGACCCTCTTATTGATTTGGGTGGACCTTTGTCTAAGCATGTTGGTCCCTTATCAATCATGGGACTATCTCTCTGTTCTGATAGATTTTTGTAAGCATGTTGGTCCCTCTTATTGATTTGGGTGGACCTTTGTCTAAGTCTGTAGAAGTCGTGCCACCTGCCATTTTATAGGTATGTGAGTCTACTTTCATATAAAAATACTTCCAAGTCTTGATTTTTAGCCTAAGTCAGCCAGAAATACAAAATACTACTTAGTGTCCAAGACGTTGTGTTTTATTTTAACGTAAAACATGTATTTTATCTTTTCCTTTTGAGTCGGGTATCTCTATGTCACACCCCGTAAATTCCCGGTTAGTATTCTGACACATTCCGGTCATCTACTTTTAAATTTTATACGTTACGTTTAAATCTGACGGTTTACCGGGAAGCTAAACTGTGTAAAAACTGAAAACGTCATCGGACGCGTTCCGACATCGGTTATTAATTAATTTAGGCTTAATATGAGATATTTTAGCTTTCCTGAGTGTTTCGTGATTTTTAATCACTCCCGATATAAATTTTAGGGTTTTATCTCTTAAATTGCGTTTTTCGCGTTTTTGACCAATCGGAACCCCGGAAACTCGAAATCTTGTCGTGTAAACTCAAGTTATCGATAATCTTATACCCTAAGCCTAAAAATTTCGTTCACCCCTTTTTGTATGGCATATTAGATGCCTAAGAGCAAGCAAAAACAACCATGGCACTTGAAATTAAATCCAAAGCATCTTATTTTGAAATATACATGCATGTGCATGAAAGTGACATATGAGAGAGTCACTCTCATGCACTCTTCACTAGCTTGACCATCCATGTGACTTCTTGTACACATGTTGACTCCATTTGACCAACTAGAAACCAAATAATACATCTATTGTGAGCCATAATATAAAGTTTGAACCATAATGGTCCTTGTGGCCTATGTCCGGCCGAACCAAAGACCACACACACCTTTGGTGTGTGTTGGTCACATGTGAGCATGTATGATACCATCAAACCCTAAATTGGCCTATAAATAAGACCACATTTCACACTTAGGGTTTCTTATAACCATTTCAAGCCTCACAAAAATTTCTCTCTTCCTCCCCTTTTGTCTCTAACCCACGGCCACACCACCAACACCATACCCACTTCATAATTTTTTATTTCTAGCAAGATCCAATCAATCCAAGTTCATTTCTAGTGATATCTAAGGTGTTGTGAAGCATTGTTTCTTTGATTTCAAGATTTATAAAATTAGGGTTTGCAAGATCATTTGGGGTTTTTATAGATCTATAGTTCTTGGGTATAGATCTTGTGTTTTCACTACTTGCTCTTCTTGATTTGTAAGTCTTTCTTGATATTTGCTTGGTTTCATCTACTATCTTTATAGATCTATGTTTGTATCTAAAGATCCAAGTGTTTGTGGTGATTTTACAAAAGAAAGTACAAGTTATTTTTGTTCATCTTAAAAATATGTTGGAAGTCTTATGACAAAAGCTTTTATGTTGATGTTATTATTATGTTCTTGGTAAGATGAGTGTGGGATGAGTGTTGCAACAATAGAAATGATGGGATTAGGTTAGTTTAGGATGTGGTTTTGAGGTGGATTAGTTGTGAATGGAGATTAGGCTAGACTAGGCACTATTGTGAAGTTTGGGTGGATTTTGGTTGCGTTTTAGATAAAAAGTGCTTGCTGTCCCGAAATGGTTTTGAGGTTTTGAGCGACTTAAAAATGTTTTCATTAGGCGTAAAAGTAGTTTTTGAAGAGCTTATTTCGAATAGATAGTTTTTCATATATCACACTTTAAAATCGGACTTAAAACGGCCAAGTTATGGCCAAATGAAACTCGAAACATTTTTCGGCAACATAGATGAATAGTGTGCTGTTTGGAATAGTAAAATGGGTTTTCGGACACTTTCGGACATTTTTGGACTTTCTAAACACTAGCGAAACATATAGTAACACATACCTATTTATTAGTATCATTTAAAAATGTCGATAACATATTTTAGAAAAAGCGATAAAGTTACTAAAAATAGTAAGTTTGGTAAAAAGTTAGCGAATCGGACAAGGAAGTTAAGCGATTAAGGCTAGTTAGGGCGTTTTGAGCATATGGAAACTTAACAAATATAGGGGACACTATTAACGTTTTGAAACTAAAAACTTTCCTAAAAGGGAAAGTTTCTATAAATAGTAACTTTTTGCAAGTGTCGTGATTTAACGGAGATGTTGTAAATTTTCTAAGTCTTTTATTTCTATAACACAAACACACTTGGATGCTTTAAATGATAAATATGGATACTTTACTTATTACTTTTGTAACACCCCCAAATTGGGTCGCAGCGGAATATGGGTCCGGGGCGTGTTACTTTATGGATCAACAACACAAGAGATATATAGAACGACCAAAAAGTCGTTTGAAAACGATACATTGGATTTATCACAATATTTGTTACATAAGCCCGAAGCTTAACTTGTTCACTTAATCAAAATACAAAGATTTTCCGCCCATAACAGTTAACAAAATGAAATGCGACAAAATCTTTAATGCAAGACATCCATATCAAAACCACCAATGTATCCATCGCACCTTGTGCTTATTGATCCCCTGAAAAACATTGCTTTAAAACGTCAACAATATGTTGGTGAATTCATAGGTTTGATAAATCATATATTGTAGGACCACAAGATTTCCCCAAGTGTATGATAATGCAACAGATGCAGATATCATATAAATGTAATTAACGTTTCTCTAAGCTCATTACACTGGAAGCATGACGTGTATGAATACCAAAATTTAATGGCCTACATTGCCCGTGCTGATGTTCTAACCCGCAACATGGCTTTATACGACATGGTATACGTTCCGTTGTCTAGTGATTAGCTAATCACCCGAACGGGGTGGTCAAACCCATAGATCTATTAATAACATTCACCTCACATTAACAGTGTCAGATAATGGCTCAGATATGGGGTTATCGCTACTTAGACAACACGTATCTAAACATAAACTTAACCACATGTGTCCAATTGTAAACATTGCAATGTCTTTCACCCCAAAAAACTTTGTAAAACAAAAGCATTTAAAATGGTGGGGCTATTAATCACCTTGAGTGAGTAATGTCAGTGTATCACAATTAACGCGCCACTCGAATTGATCAAATGCAACCTAATTAAATAAGTGTCGTGTAAGTAACTGAGTACTTAGTCTAACAACAATGAAAATAAGCTAATAGTTGTTACATTGTACTAGTCGTCGGGCTATCATAATTAAAGAGGTCCTGACATGAGTTCGAGAAGTAGGACACTTTAAATCGTAAATCCAACAACTCGTCGAAACGCCATCCTAAGAGCGCCCCCTCATTATGAAACTCCCTAAAATAAGTACTTTGGATAACCACATAATATTCTATATAGCTCAATCACCACTAATGGTTTTAGAAAATTGTGTTTAATAAGTTAAACGTTTATAATACCGTTTAGTAAAACAGGCGTAGACTTTCGCGTTTTAAGCCCGATTCTCGCGTCTTCTTATTCCATCTTTTCGTATTTAGACGGGTTATCAATGATTTGACACTTTTATAAATGTATTCCCCCCTGGATGAACACTAGACTTTTACTGTTTCATCGACAGACAGGAGTTTCGTATAAAACTTTATCGTCGTCGTAAAACCCGTATAGATGTCGTATTTTTAATTCGTATAGCTCCGTTTTTGATGATTCTTCGAGGACGTCTCGTATTGAAAGTTCAATTTTTATGAGGTTATACAAAATATAACATTCTGTCATGAATAGTAACTTTTATAAAAAATTTAGTTTTTTATAAAAGTCTAAATTGTCGTAAACTCTCGAAAATTCATAACTCGTTCGTTATTAATTGAAAAATTACGATTCTTATCATTTTGGAATCCTAAAAATGTGTATTATTTATTAAAAATATCAACACTTGCTGTTTAAAGTTTTTATAAAAATGTTGTTTAAAAAATTTATTTTAACGACTCCGATTATTAAGTATAACTTGTATTTAACCGTAACTTTTTCGTTATTAATCGTTTAACAAGTTTCTTCCTTTTTCGATCGTCGAGAGAATGTATTATCTTATAAAAATATACAATGGACATGTTAAATGTCGAATTTTGGACAGAATGTTATGCTAGTTTGTTAAGTCCAAAATTTAGTCTTGTTTCCATTATTTACCACTTTTGTATTTCACCACAATTACAACTTGTATATATGTATTATATCTTATATATATTATGTTCATAGTCCATAGTTGTCCTTTTTGTCCAAATATAACAAATCTTTTATCTTACATAATAAACCACAACTTTCATAATTAGTTCATAAATCTCTAGTTTCTATATGTAGTTACTTTTCACAAAACCATGTGTATACAAGTGTTCTCATCTTTTATACTCTTATTTTAACAACCATACAACATTAACATATGTCCATAATTATCCTTAATTTGATATAAGTGTTTCTTTAACTTAAAACATATTATGAAACCATAAAAACCCTAATTATCCCATAATCATCTTCATGTTTAACCAAGAGTGTAAATTACTTGTGAGTCTATTTTAACATGATGTCATTAACATCATAAGATATAATAAAGTGTACATTATGATGACAACCAATAAAAACTCCATTTTACATGATTAAAACCCTAAATGGTGATATAAGCTAAATAGAATAACAATATGCATAAAAACTTATAAAATGAAGGCATAAAGGTTTAAAGTGGACCTTATGATGAATGATGATGATGATAATTAAGTGATAAACCCTTGTTTAATCACAAAACCAAAGCTTGCACAAAGAAACCCTAGCTTTTCTTAATAGAAACCCTAGCTTTCTTTCACTTGATTAATACTTGGAAATGCTTAGCCAATGCTTGGATATACCTTAGAATATCTTAGAATATGTGTATATAGAAGGGTATGGGTTGTAGAAAATTTGATATGGGTTTGTGTGGTGTATTGCTTTGTGCCGTAGCATATGGAGAGACAAGGGAGGAAGTTTTGTAAATTTTTACCAAGTGTTTTGTGTTCTATGTGTTATCTCTTGAATGTTACTTGCATTATATGTGTTAGCTAGTCAAAAAGGTGCAATAGTTAGTCAAGGAACATAGTATGGTCTTTAGGGATGGTCTCTAGTCAAGTAAGCTAGGTATGGTGCATCATTAAAGAAGTAAGGTGTTCATTTGACCAAGTTGCAAGACTTATCAAAATTATCATGTATATATTCATACATGTTGTATGAATTTCGGCAAAACAAAGATAGATATGATATATTTATGTAACTTTTATTTATTGGGTATAAAAGTGGGTATTTGTTGAAGCGTAGAAAAGTTTTCGTGGTTCCGGGAGTGCCTAAACGCAATTTATCGCGAAACGTATACACTTAACGTATCCGATAAAAATAAAATGAACAAAGTTAATAATTATTCTCAAAATAATTATATAACCCTTGATTGATGTAAACATTTAATTGTTTGGTGCCCGTTTACATTGAACGCTAATTTTTGGCGTACGCGATTTAACTTAACGTTTACAATTTTAAGCAAACACGTACAATAATAAAAATAAATAGCACATTTATTGACGTCGTCAAAGACTTGAAAACACAGGGTGTTATATACAAGACAACACATAATTTAAAATCCATAAAATGATATAGTCATATCATAAGTGAAGGTATTATAAAAAGGCTTGTGATTATTCTCGGATATTGCAGGCTACAACGGAAAATTTTAGAATTTAAAACTTCAAGAGATAGATACGGAGGTAATGGAATAAGTGATCCAATAGGAGACTTAGTGTCTTTAGGTGATGAAATCTCCTTGGGATGGTTAGGAAAAAAAATGTTTCCCGATGAGGCTGGGAAATAGTTCAAAATGTTCATAGAGGAAAAAGCATCTTCAATATCGGAATCAGAGGGGACGATAGTAGAGTGAGGGGACGAAGACATGACTATAACAATCCAGTAGTAAATAACATACGTTACTTATATAATAGTATAATAGTTATGTATTTTTACATACTATTCGGGAAAAGAAATGGTATCTTTACTATTTAGGAAATGCAGTGGCACGAAGGACATTGATGGCAAAAGAAAAGTAGTTATAGTTAAGGTTTTGACCTTGTTCTCTATAACCATGGTGCTGATACCACTCTATAACACCCCCATTTTTACAATATAGCAGCGGAAGCTAATCTGGGGTATTACTTCATAGTACAACAGTCACAATCCTAGAAAACGACTCAAAAGAGACGTTTTTAAAAGATACGTTATCATTCATTAAAATCAGAGTTTTACAAAGGCAGGTCCCAAAATCTAGAAACATAAAATGTGAATGATAACAAGTTTTAGCCATCTTCAAGTCCATGCCACTCCATGCCATAAGTTGCTCAATTACCTGGGATAAACATGCATAAAAAGGGTCAACACAAAGGTTGAGTGAAATTCATAGGTTTGAAATGTAATAGTTGAATACAAGTCATAGTGTAATAATTGTACGAGCACAATTATTATAGAAAACAATATTAATAGTGTTCATTATTGTATCTAAGCTCATGGCACACAAACTGACTGGTGTATATATATACCCAAATTGTTGTGATATATATACATAAAGATAATGGCCCCCGGTGTAGGTAATTGCCATATACCTATGAGATTCAAATATAGTGCGTTTGGTTACCTATTCGGCTAACACAAATAGGATTCGTCAATCCCGATAGATTTATCCACAATATTCACCCAAATTGTGTCATAACCTTGAGACGTCTTAGGAAGCTTCGTGACGAAATCCATGGTGATGTTATCCCACTTCCATTCGGGTATCTTGGGTTGTACCAACAATCCTGACGGCCTTTGATGTTCGGCCTTGACCTTAGCACAGGTCAAGCACTTATTAAACATAAGTAGCTATGTCGGCTTTCATGTTGGGCCACCAATATAACTTCTTCATGTCTTGGTACATTTTGCCAAACCCGGATGAATAGATATGTCGATTTATGGGATTCGGGCATGATCACAGTTTCCGTAAATCGACCATAACAAGGTAACCAACTCTCCATTGAGGCACAGGGTTTCCATCCGGCAACGTGGTTCCAACTTTTGTTCTCTAATAGCTTCTGGAAATTTAGCATTTTCAACCAACATTCCCCCAACGTCTTCACTCTTAATGTTCTCGGTTTCCGCGCTTCGTCTAGCATTTAAGATTGTTTTTGGGAAGTACCAAACTAATAGTCATAACCAAGGCACGAAACTCCTAGGCGGTGGTTCTCGTTCTTCTCCCCTGCTTAAAAGCGTCACAACGACATTACTTTCCCGGGTATAACGAATATCGCAATCGTAATCACTAACAACTCCCAAACATCGCGTTGCCTCATGTTCACTCTTTTTTTTGATCTAGAATGTGTTGCAAAACTCTTGTGGTCGGTGAACACTGTACACTTGGTTCCGTATAAATAATGTCTCCAGATCTTGAGAGCAAATACCACTGCACCAAGTTCTAAATCATGAGTAGTGTAGTTTTTCTCATGAATCTTCAACTGTCGTGATGCATAAGAAATCACTTTTTCTCTCTGCATCAATACAGCGCCCAAACCCTTCTTCGAAGCGTCGCAGTATGCGATGAAATCTTCGCTTCCTTCAGGTAATGCAAGGATTGGTGCACTGCATAACTTTTGCTTCAACAGCTGAAAAGCTGCTTCTTGTTTATCGCCCCATTCAAACTTAATCTTCTTCTGGGTGAGCTTGGTCATCGGTTTTGCAATCTTCGAAAACCCTTCAATGAACCTTCGATAGTATCCAGCAAGACCCAAAAATTGTCGAATCTCCGTTGGTGACTTAGGAGATGTCCAATCTTTAATGGATTCAATCTTGGCTGGATCCACATGAATTCCTTCACTATCGATCACATGTCCTAAGAACTGTACCTTAGGAATCCAAAATTCACATTTGGAAAACTTGGCATACAACTCTTCCTTCTTAAGCAATTCCAAGATCTGCTTGAGGTGTTCTTCGTGTTCTTTCTTATTCTTCGAATATATCAGAATGTCATCAATAAAGACAATCACAAATTTATCCAGGTATGGTTTGCAAACCCGATTCATAAGGTCCATGAATACGGCAGGTGCGTTTGTCAAACCAAATGGCATAACTTGAAATTCGTAATGGCCGTAACGAGTTCTGAAGGCAGTTTTCGAAATGTCTTCTTCTCGAACCCTCAATTGGTGATAACCTGACCTTAGGTCGATTTTCGAGTAGACACTCGACCCTTGAAGCTGATCAAATAAATCATCAATCCTTGGGAGCGGATAACGGTTCTTTACCGTTAGTTTATTCAATTCCCGGTAATCAATGCACATCCGAAATGATCCGTCCTTCTTCTTGACAAACAAGACCGGAGCTCCCCAAGGTGAGGAACTGGGTCTTATCTTCATCTCGGATGGTGCTAGTTGATAAGGTGCCCGTGCTACTGGCGCAGCGCCAGGTATCAGATCAATCTCAAATTCCACTTGGCGGGTTGGTGGAATACCCGACAAGTCCTCGGGGAATACCTCAGGAAAGTCTTGAACTATTGGTACTTCTTCAAGTTGCTTCTCCTTCGACTTGTCTTCCGCCTTCAAAAGCGCCTTCATGTAACTAGTGGCAATTTGATTTCCTTGGGAAAAGTTAAGTATTTAGTTGTTTCTAGTGGTAGATATCTTCTTTTAATTAATAGTGAACAGAAAGCAAGCTTGTCTTTTAATAGTGGAGTTGCTTTCTGTGGCCCTGTTGTTTGCTGTTGTTTGAGCATTGATTTGCTATTAATGTCCTTTTGCTCCTTAGGACATCCATTACAAAGTTACCTGTTTTGGTTGTAGGTTGTTTCCCAGTAGTGCAGGGGTGAGTTTTGGGTCTGCTGAGAAAAGCTTATTAGTTTGAAGATGTGTAAAAGAGTTCTTTGTGGTTTAGTAGGACCTATCTTGTTGGGCAGGTTAAGTTTTGACACTTAACAGTGCTAAATGGGCCCAATTTTGACTGTGACATGTTGGATGCGAGGGGGCATCTTTCACTCAAGGGAACTTTTTCTAGAATACCCATTTGGTTGCAACATAAATATGTCCTGGTTGGTTTCTCCGTCTTCTATTATGTTAGTGGTAATCTTGGTTGGTTTTGGTCTGTTATTGTTGGATCTGTGGTTGACCTTGGTATTATGTCTTGTTATTGGAGTGAGGTGGTTATTGTTTGTTGCCGTACTATTTGGATAGTTGTGTTGTCGTGATTATGTGGGGGTGATGGGGGGTAGGGGGTTTAGGTTAGTTGTTGTTTCTGTCCTTGATTTATTTTTGTGAGGAAGTTGGTTATTGTTGGTCCGTATTTATTCCATCATCAAACTTTCGTTTGTGACCATTGAGTTTCTTGAACCTAATTGTGTTTTGTTACTTGATCAGTAACCTCTTTGAGCTATGTTACTGGCTTCCTCTAAAGTGTTGAGGCTTTGAAGTTAGGTAACATTCTTTAATACTCTGGGTAATCCCCCCGAACGATTGAAGTCTTCCATGAGTTTTTTGAATTTGTCACCGTTTATTTGAAATAGGTGGGACTGCTTAGTCTTGGATTATTTATCGTAACATCTTGTGATCAGTCGCCTTTCACAACCAAGTTGTAAATTTTGTCTTCCATTTTCTTGACTTCAGTTCGAGGGCAATACTTATTGGTTAAGAGTCTTTTCAGTTCGGTTCAGGTGATCCTGTTGGCTTGTTCTATCCTAAAAGGTTGGGCGTATGCATTCCACTAGGATAAGGCATCATCGGTTAGAGTACCAGTAGCAAATTTGGTCACTCAGTTTCCTCGGCACCTTGCTTGAGAAAAATACCGATTCTATCGTTCAAAACCAGCGGATGAGTCCAACAGCGCCTTCCGTACCATTGAAGTAGAAAGGTTGATAGTTTATGAACTCTTTGTAGTTTCCTCTTTTTGCTATAAGAATTTATCTAGGTTCAGTGTTCCTATTGGGATTGTCGGCAATTGCCATGGCAGCAGCTTGTGCTTCCAAAGCTTCGTATAACGGGCAGGGGTCATGGCAGCAATACCTATCAGTAACCTAGTTGACGCTCGAATGGCCCAGACTGTGTTATAGATGGTGCTTGTAGTGTTGTTGTTCTTTGGGAGCATTCTATCAAACATTATACTAGGACAAACACAGAATTTCGAATCCATATAAATGATGATAGTCATAATCAGATAATGTTGAAGGTAATTATAAAGAAGGGTTTCGTATGTGATCATTCTCGGTTATTGGCAGGACCTAAAACAGTTAATTTTAGAATTTAAGACTTCATCGAGAGAGATACGGAGGTATATAATGGAATAAGGAGCCAAAAGGAGGACTTTAGTTGTTTTAGGTTGATGAAATCTCCTTGGGAGATGGTTAGGAAAAAAAAAAATTATGTTTTCACGAGATATTGAGGTTACTGGGGAAAACAAGAAAAATAAGTTCAAAATGTTCATAGAGGAAGAAAACAAGCATCTTTCAATAGTCGGAATCAGAGTGGGACTCGAGATGATTAGTAGTAGAGAGTTTATAGAGTCGAGGGGGGACGAAAGACACTGGGACGAAGACATGATGGGTGTATCAATCCAGTGTAAATAACATTTTAAAGTTAATTATATATTAGTATAATAGTTATGTATTTTTTTACTTTCTATTAGGGAAAGAAAAGAAAAAAAAAATAGAATAGTTTCTTTTACTATCTTAGGAAATGCCTAGTCTAGTTAGTAGTAAGAGTTGAAGTGGCCACGTGAGGACATTGATGGCAAGAAAAGTAGTTAAGTTAAGGTTTTGTCCTTGATCTCTATTAAACCATGGCGCTTGTGATGATACCACTCTTGTATCCCCCCATGTTTTACAATATTAGCCAAGCGGAGGAAAGCTAATCTGGGGTATTATTCATAGTACAAACAAAAATAAACATCCTAGGAGGGAAAACGAAACCTCCAAAGAGTCCGTTTTTTTAATAAAGATATGTTATCATCATTAAAATCCCAGAGTTTTACAAGAGGCATGGTCCCAAATCTAGAAACAGAACATAAAATGTGAATGATAAACAAGTTTTAGGTCATGTGAAACATAAAATGTGAATGATAACAAGTTTTAGCCATCTTCAAGTCCATGCCACTCCATGCTATAAGTTGCTCAATTACCTGGGATAAACATGCATAAAAAGGGACAACACAAAGGTTGAGTGAAATTCATAGGTTTGATATGTAATAGTTGAATACAAGTCATAATGTAATAATTGTACGAGCACAATTATTATAGAAAATAGTATTAATAGTGTTCATTATTATATCTAAGCTCATGGCACACAAACTGACTGGTGTATATATATACCCAAATTGCTGTGATATATATACATCAAGATAATAGCCCCTGGTGTAGGTAATTGCCATATACCTATGAGATTCAAATATAGTGCGTTAGGTTACCTATTTAGCTAACATAAACAGGATTCGTCAATCCTGATAGATCTATCCACAATATTCGCGTTCACTTGCAAGTGATTAATGGTCCATGATAGTGGGGTCTTTTGGCATAAAGGGACTTAGATCACAAGTAATAATATATCAAGATAACATACATTTGGAAAACACTTGTATTCATAGTTTATAGCATGTATCCCCCTCACGGGTTTATGAAAACATTCAAGAGATTTAAAAGTGAGGCTATGAACTCACAATATCGGTTTTAAGTACTTGTGTATATTAAAAACAATTAAGCATGTATCCCCCTCGCGGGTTTATAAAACATTCAAAAGATTGAAATGAGAGGCTATGAACTCACTAAGTCATTGAAAAGTAATCACATTGTTATAAGATAAACGAGTATGTAAAAGAGTTTGTAAACAAGCATAATTTGAATTTACATGCATCGTTGAGTTGTACCTAGGGCTTTAGAAGGTTGTACATTCGAATTAGAAGGAAGTAAGGATTTGAACATTCAAATTGTAGTGCTTTAGAAATTTGTACAATGAGTTGAGTGAGTGACATGATGTCTAGATAGGTTTTTGGTGGGAAAGAAACCCTAATTTGTATATTGTGTATTACGATGTTGTATATTGAGCTTATATGGTTTGTACCTTAATTAAGGAGGGAAAACATATTCAAAAATATGTTTAGAGTACTCATACATATGCCTTATAGGCTTGTACACTGAATTAGATAACAATGATATCCAAAACTAGGGTTTTGGTATGAATATGAATTCATAATATTTGATTTATGATATTGATAGTAAGCATACTCTAGTATATTTCTTGACATATTATCCTGATATCACAATTATAGATATGATGTTGGTGGTTGCGTAATCTTAATTACTTTAGTTATGTAACAATGTTACATAACTGTTTGTAATAATGCGAAAAATTCCCTGTGAAAATGTGATCATAACATAACACTGGATAATACCTTGGCAAAAATTTTGGCCAAAATTTGGAGTTGTTACATCCTCTACCCCTTACAGAAATCTCGTCCCGAGATTTAGTCAAATGTTAAAGTTGAAAAGTTCAGAGATTCATTCGTAAAATGATAGAAATGATAATGATAATGAAATAAAGGAATTGATCATACAAACGGATCATGACTTGGAGGAAAATTGTTTGTACAGATGCCATATACTTAAGCCTATTCATTTATAATTTATCACTTACAAATAGAGGCGTCCCAATCCTTATAACTGAGAATTTATAAATTCATAGTTTGGTGGTTTATAATTTCTTTATTCAAATAAAGAAGCATCCTAATTCATTTCAATAAGACAATTATAAATCATTTAAGCATAAAACATGATATCAAAATGGTGATGTGTAGAAAATGATATGATTTTTCAAAATCATAAGAAATATCGAGAAGAATAATGAGACATTAATTACACGGATGCCCATAAATGATTCAAGAAAAACCCGATCGTGTAAAAGTTTCATGGTAAGTAGGGTGTCGAACACTTGAAGCGAGGTTAAATATATCAATTTAATTAATATCTTAGTTGTCTAATCTATGTTAATTCTATTCTAATCTAAACCCATGTCAGTCTAAATCCTAATTCTAATGGGAAAAAGGGGGTTTTCAGCCTGAGAGACTGGCACGGTTTGGTTAATGGCTACAATCAATTCAAGACACTGTTACCCACAACAGCAGATTACAAAAGATGAAAGAGCGGTCAAAACCTTATAAAAGAAAACTATAGTTAAACCATTATTATCAGAATAAGAAAGTTTTGGATGTGTTATTTAGTGCAATGAATCTTTCTTCTTTTGAGGTGGCAATAATCATTCTTAAAGACTTAGGCGTTACTAAATCCTAATGAGACCTAGACACATTAATTCTGTCACAATTAAAGCACTCCGCATAAAGGCAATACCTTGTTTTAGCTGATTATATCTATCTTAGGGATTAAAAGAGCAAGGTTAACTTGTAAAACCTAAGCTCCTAGAGACTCTACCCACTTACCGCTTAATTGCAATTTTATACACTAGTAGCCACTTGCCAACTATCCAGATGAAATTCAATACGTTATTTTGTTGAATTATCTAGGTCACCTGCTAGTTCAACACGATCAATAAACCATCGCAATATCCATTTAACTATTAAGCCCTAAAGCGTATTCAAGACACAGACCTTAGAAGGACAATATTTGTGGTAACTATTAATCTAGATGTATAACTTACTATATGGAGAGCTATCCCAAGAACTCTAGAATCACTTTGGTCCTACTTAAGCCAATGCTCGTTAATAGAGTGAAATTGTGTGAAAGCAGCGCGGGGGCGGGGGAGGTAAGGACTAGAGTGCACATCAGGCACGGAGAGAAAGAGCGAACGTGAAATCAGTGAAAAACAAGAATACCAAAGCATGTTGTCGGCAGTCTCGTGGCATTTAGCGAAAGAGGCGATCGATACGCTTTGCAAGAGAAAAGATGAAGGGGTTGCGCGTTGAATCAGATGGGGGCGGGAGGTCATCATTAATATCATTTAACATTGGTTAGAGTCAGATATCATATCCTCTTTGTGCATAGACCTACTAGGTCACATGCGTACTTCTATCTACATAGGACAGTTGAAGGAATGTATCTAACAGCATAGGGAGTAGAAAATTTTTTATGGACCTGTGCGCAAGAAGAGTCTTGCAAGTAATATACACTTGTACACTGGATATCGAGACTATGATTCTTATCAGTCTGATGCTCGTGTCGCTATGGTAACTTCGAATGCGTTGCTCGACCTCTATCTTGCTCTTTTTCTCCTCTAAAAATTGACTTTTTGTGGTTTAGGTATCAAGTAAATATGATTTTGCGCACTAAAACTCATTTTTGAGTTTTCGACTCCAGAGTATGGAATGGCGATTAGGGATTTATTATAGAAAAGGACCACGCTGGATATCTTCTCTAGAATATTCATATTGATATCATATCTGAATCTGGCGTAATGAGTCCAGACTGGGATATTGCGGTATTGAGCTTTATCCTTCTGTGGTCTATATGGAGAAGCAGTTCCACGGATGACGCCCGTAATCTTCTTGATGAGATACGGCGTAATTGTGTCATCAGAATAGGAAAATTCTTCAAAAAATCTTACATTTAAGGCACATAGACAGGCGTGCCTTTTGCAACTTTTACCAAATAACTCCCATAATTACTTGACAATTCTCAAAATATAAACGCTTAAGAAACAGTTTCATTGCAATAACTATACAAAAATGGTTAATGAACATCTGATTAAATGCAGCTATACAAAAGAGACGTTATTTGATGTCATCAGAAGATCTTTAGGAGTTTTCAATATGGCACGACCCTTGGAGGACGATTTTAACTGTTAATCAATGTTTCTTTTCCATTATTAAGCAGAACCACTGTGGAGTAATAGTTTACTTTTACTTGTTTCATTTCTTTTATTTTGTTTTTGGTACTTCTATAAAACATTAGGGACAATGTTCAACTTAAGTGTAGGGGGAATAAGTCCTAGAAACTAATCCCTCACAAATGCCTTGCTTTATCCTTAAAATGATGGGTAATATCTCAAAACATAGCATAAATAGGTAATTTTGACCAAATTTAAAAATTTTTTTATAACACATACCGACAGGAGAACCGGTATTAATAGCGTCTCATTGATAGGACTTATATGACTAGCACAAAAAACCCTCCAGAATTCCACCCCCAAAATGTAAAGGGGTTCGCCTTTAGATCTATAGAATTTGGTATCTCCATTTTACGATACCCAAAGAAAGTTATTTATACCTTTAGCTTGTTTGAGTTAAGGTTCGAATGCAGTCATATGTGTCTATTCCATTGTTACAGATGTGTACGTATGGTCTTTGTCGCCTTTTCTAGAGCATTGGTATTGGTATTAAATTATATGAGTGTATAGATAGTATATTAAATTCTAGAACTTGTTTTTGTGATGCATTCCGAGACCGCCCAAATAAAAAAAGTGAGTATAATGGATTTGCTAGATAGTGCACAAGGTATTAACCCCATGTTCTTAAACCTTAATAGTTTTATGGTCACCTCAGTCATATAACTAACCCACACCCTTGCCATGCACTCATTTTTAGTATAGGATACCCCTAGTATGACCCTTTGAGCCTATCCGTTTTCATGGTTCTCGTAATTTTATGGTGGATTCCAGATTATTAATGAAGAGCATTGTTAACCCTTAAACCAATCGTTACACCCAAATCGCCTTAGCATACCTTGTATGTACTCACTTTTAGTTCATTATTTTTTTAACCCAAGTTAATTATTGAGTACACGGTTGCTAAGTCCTTATCCTTGTAAATACAATTTTGGGATGATTGGGATTCATGGTAGTATTTATGTTGCGGAATAATAGGGAAGAAAGTTAAGTCAATACCCCCATATGTTTGTCAAATGATCTCCATGTTATGTTGATCCATCTCAATTCGGGTCGTAGAATAGTTCATTTGTAAAGTATGTAAAAGTTCAAGTGTAGTGGTGCATCTATAAGCCCCAAGTAATGTAATGTTATTCGGAAAAAATAGAAAATAAAAAGAAAAGAGATTGATGTAGAGTTTTGTAGAGTTTGTATATCTTTGTCCGAGTTCTTGGCTTAAAACCCAAATCAACGTGTATTCGTATAAATAATTAGCTAACTCTTCAAATCCAAATTCACCAAAAAGCCACCCAAATGTATCCCATCCGTTTTCATTTTCGTTAATGTTATCTTACACCTATACCCTACAACCCTTTAAAAGACCTCTTAGATGGTAATGAAAAATGCTTGCGCCTAGCGGTAGAGGTTTGATCCTTTACCAAGCCTATGGTAATTTATATGCTATGACAGGTAACGAGTGTTTATTTTTCGTTTCCCATAGTTATAATTTATTATACACCCAAGTGAAAGAGAGAATATCAAACACTTATGTGAGGTGCTAGGATATACATTCCGTGCTTTTAATTACGAAGTCTAAAAGGTTGTGTTGTAAACTGCTTTTAAAGAGTAGGTTAAATGACCCCAATATTGCTATTGTCAAGGTAGAAAGCCCCATTTGCTTGAGGACAAGCAAATACCAAGTGTAGGGGTATTTAATGATGTGTCATTTTATACACTTTTTCGGGGCCATTTAACCCCCTAAATCATGCAAATATGCCCAGATTATGTGCTTAATCGTCTGTTTTTGTATTTTTAGCACTTGGATGGAATTTGGAGGAAATACACGTGACTTGGGCTCATTTGGAGAAGAAACAGATAAAATTACGACTCTACACCAAGAATCATGAAGAATTGTGCATACAGAGCGTGGAGACGGCGTCGCCATCATAAAGCGACGGCGTCAGGATCTTAATGGTGACGGCGTCAGAGATCTAGCGACGGCGTCAGGACGTGGCCGACTTAAAGCTGATCTAGAACCATCAACGTGGCGACGGCATCAAGACGTCAAAGTGACGCCGTCACATCGTTTTCTCTATAAATACAAAACCGATTTAAGGGTTTTAGGTGTGTAACTTTGTATAACTTTTGGGGGACGAACCCTAGTCAGTCTAGCATCTTTTTAGGTCGTTTTTTGGGCCTCAAAACCCTATTGTAACTACCTTCAATCCATGTTTTAATCAAGTAAGATTATTTATCATTAATCATTCAATATGTCTATGTGTTGTTTGATTGATTTATGTTCTTGCTTTATCTTTAACATGCGAGGCTAAACCCTCCTTTGTATTTACTTATGATTGCATGAAACTTAGGTTGTAGATCCTTTTAATGTTTGCTTCTTGTTGATGAATGTGCGCGCTAGGCTCTAGAAAACTAGCCATAAGATATTAAATTGGCATAGACGTCTAGGTAAACGCAATTGCGTAGAAAGGATATCATCGGTAACAGTCTTCATACTACCTTACCCCTTATATGGTTGATCCCTCTTAAGATATTTCGCACATATCTAATATACTCTTAGGGGCCTTGTAATAGTCTTCATACTACCTTACTTGTGCATTGCCTTAACAGAATATTAGATAGATGGCGGGTTCGTGTAATTCGTTCATGACTTTGGAAATACTTACACAGATCATCACAAGTGTGACAAAGCAACAGATCTAGGAGAAGCAATCTGAGGAGTAGTGCATGATTAGGTAAATACATATAATTATCATAAAGTTATCACCAGTAGTTTAGATTATATTTAGTTTAGTTAATATTTAAACAAACCAACCTCTCAAACCATATCATTTTACCTGCTTTCTTAAAAATATAAAAACACAAAAAGAATCTTCTCTCAACCCCTTAGAATTCTGTTAGACCATGTTCGAGCCTTTCCAACCTATTCCCCTAGAGAACGATAACAACCCTTGAGTCTTGCATATACTGCACTACAACGATTAGGTACACTGCCTAGGGAGTTGTAAAACTTCTTGCTGAAGTCCTTTACGACCCTCACATCAAGTTATTGGCGCCGCTGCGTGGGGAATAGTTAGGTTTTGATCATTGTTTAACTTAGTTCTACTCGCTTGATTCCTATCAAGTAAGATTTTTAATTCCGTATATTAGCTTTCTTGTAGTCTATCTTTTCTTTGTGTGTTTGTTCGTAATTTTCATTGACTATTCCATTCTTCACTATGGAGAATGCGAATCCGCCACCAACCAATAATCGTCCTGTCCTGTCAGCCACGCTGCGCGCAAGAATTGACAAAGAGCTCCTTGAGCTAAAGGTAATTTCGGCCTTTGTTGACTCCGCTTAGAGAGTATTGAACGATTCCTCAACAACTTCGCCAATCAACCTAATGAGACTAATATGAATGACCTTGAGTCCGATGACGAATCGGTAGATACACCCCTTGTTTCTCCCTTTCCTCATTCAGATAATGATTTGGATGACGGTGAAGTTCTCAATGAGTTGAGTGAGTATGAGAATGTTGGAATACTGCGCCGAGAAAGAATAATTAATAGTTTTGGCAGGGATGATCTAGCATTCCAACGTATGATCGGCTCTAGGAAGTTTACTGCCTATCTCGACCCTTTTTTACCAATGAATATTATCTCACGTAAAGCCTATAACTCAATAATGGTAAAAGGATTAGAGGGGACGGGAAAGAACCTAGTTGCCATCGTTAGGGACGTTCATGTGTTTGTTAAAAGTTTCACCTATATCACGGATTTTGTAGTGCTAGAGGACATAGGAGAATTTATCACGAGTGACATGGCAGAAGTATTGATGGACAACCCCTTTAGAAAAATCACTAAGCTCAAATAACGTTGCTAAGGGAATGGTCTCATTCACTAAGATCTTTGACACATACATATTTAGGATGCCACGTACAATACCTAGGCTCAGGAACTTTAATTAGAGTAAGGTCCCACCACTGTTAGAACTTAGCCAACATGATTTGATGAGCGAACTTAGGCACCCCTATGAAAAGAATAAATTTATGTACAAAAATTGGTTAAACCTAGGTCCCGAGTACCAAGTAGATGAAAGTATGAAAGAATGGCTCATTCGTGGACACGTGAGCATTCATGAAACAAAATAAGAGCGTGTGACTTCGAGTCTAGCTACAAGACTCATAAATAAAGAAAAGCGCTTTTTGGGAGGCAACCCAATATTTACTTTCCCGCAAATTAGAAGTGTCGTGTGTTTTAATTCTTCTCGTTTATTCTTTTATGTTTGAATGAATTTTGTAATCATGCATTGTTTGTTTGTAACTTCCTCTTATTTGCAATCAAAGGTATTTTGCAGCAAAATAAGTGTAGGGAAAATATCCGGTTTTTAAGAACCAATTCAAATATTTAAAATAAATTGTTTAGATTCGCGTCAGTTTCGAGTCATATGATTATAATGATTAATTCCAGGTTTTTATGTAGTGTTTTCTACAAATATAACTAAAAAAATTGTGTGCTGAAAATTTCTCATTAAAAATGAAAAGGAAATCTTCACATTGAGTCTAGCTACAAGACTCATAAATAAAGAAAAGCGCTTTTTGGGAGGCAACCCAATATTTACTTTCCCGCAAATTAGAAGTGTCGTGTGTTTTAATTCTTCTCGTTTATTCTTTTATGTTTGAATGAATTTTGTAATCATGCGTTGTTTGTTTGTAACTTCCTCTTATTTGCAATCAAAGGTATTTTGCAGCAAAATAAGTGTAGGGAAAATATCCGGTTTTTAAGAACCAATTCAAACATTTAAAATAAATTGTTTAGATTCGCGTCAGTTTCGAGTCATATGATTGTAATGATTAATTCCAGGTTTTTATGTAGTGTTTTCTACAAATATAACTAAAAAATTGTGTGCTGAAAATTTCTCATTAAAAATGAAAAGGAAATCTTCACATCGAGTCTAGCTACAAGACTCATAAATAAAGAAAAGCGCTTTTTGGGAGGCAACCCAATATTTACTTTCCCGCAAATTAGAAGTGTCGTGTGTTTTAATTCTTCTCGTTTATTCTTTTATGTTTGAATGAATTTTGTAATCATGCGTTATTTGTTTGTAACTTCCTCTTATTTGCAATCAAAGGTATTTTGCAGCAAAATAAGTGTAGTGAAAATATCCGGTTTTTAAGAACCAATTCAAACATTTAAAAAAATTGTTTAGATTCGCGTCAGTTTCGAGTCATATGATTGTAATGATTAATTCCAGGTTTTTATGTAGTGTTTTCTACAAATATAACTAAAAAAATTGTGTGCTGAAAATTTCTCATTAAAAATGAAAAGGAAATCTTCACAGTGCGTGGAGACGGCGTCGGGATTAAACTCGACGGCGTCGCGTCTCTAGCAATGTGCAGATTCGACAGTTTTCAAGTATTTTTGAAAAATAAAATGTGAAATATTTATAATTTAATGTAAACTTGCAGAAACCTATGATTATATCATTACTCTCATTCTATCTTTACTGCTTTCATAGAGTCAAAACCCTAAACTCTCATTGTATATATCTATCCCGTCGATTTTATGCTTGGTATAGTTGTCTTTGTCTTTGATTACATGTTATATTTGATGAGAAGAAGCTTGGAAGTTCTTAGGAAGTTTCATTGGACGACTCTCGGATGATGATTTAACCAGTTATCGCATTTTCTTCTCCATTATTGAGCAAACCAGGGGAGTAATAGTTTCTTTCACTTGTTTTCTTTTCTCTTTATTCATTTTTACGGGTACTTCTATAAAACATTGGGGACAATGTTCAACTTAAGTTTAGGGGGAATAAGATGTAGAAACTATTATTCCATTTGTCATTTGCTTTGTCCTTAAAATAATGGGTAATATATCAAAACATAGCGTAAAAGGTAATTTTAACCAAAATTTAAAAAAAAATTATGACACATATCGATGAAAACTAAGTATGAATAGCGTCTCATGGATAGGAATTTATATGACTAGCAAAAAACTCTCAGAATTCCACCCAAAAATGTGAGGTTCGCCTTTAGATCTAGCATAATTCGGGTATCCATTTTTGATACCCAAGATAATTTACCTTTAACTTGTACGAGTTAAGGAACAAGCGGTCATATGTATCTATTTCATCATTATGGACGTGTATGTATCTATCGCCCTTTGCTGGAGCATTGTTATCAGTTTAAATTATATGAGTATACCGGTAGTATATTAAATTTTAGAACTTGTTTTTGTCATGCATCCCGAGACCGTATAGCAAGTATTAGGATTTGCTAGATAAGAGGAACTAGGATTAACCCATGTTTTAAACCTCTAATTGTTAGGATGGTCACCTCGATTAAATAAGAATCCCACACCCTTGCCATGCACTCATTTTTAATGCATGATACCCACTAGTACAACCCTCTCCTTTTTTATGAATGGTTCTCGTAATTTTCTGGTGGATTCCAGATTATTAATGAAGAGCATTGTTAACCATTAAACCAATCGTTACACCCATATCGCCTTAGCCTACCTTGTGTGTACTCGCTTTTAGTACATTATTGTTTTGACCCAAGTTAATTATTTGAGTACATGGTTGCTAAGTCCTTATCTTTGTAAATACAATTTTATGACGATTGAGATTCATGGTAGTATTTATTTCGCGGAAGAATGGGGAAGAAAAGTTAAGTCAATACCTCCATATGTTTGTCATATGATCTCCATGTTATGTTGATCCACCTCAATTCGGGTCATACAATAGTTCATTTGTAAAGTATGTAAAAGCTCAAGTGTAGGGGTATGTTATAAACCCCAAGTTATGATGTATTATGTTATTAAAAAAATAGAAAAGAAAAAGAAAAGAGATTGATGTAGAGTTTTGTAGAGTTTGTATATCTTTGTCTGAGTTCTTGGTTTAAAACCCAAATCAGAGTGTATTCGTATAAATAATTAGCTAACCCTTCAAATCCAAATTCACCAAAAAGCCACCCAAATGTATCCCATCCGTTTTCATTTCCGTTAATGTTATCTTACACCTACACCCCACAACCCTTTAAAAGACCTCTTAGATAGTAATGAAAAATACTTGCACCTAGCGGTAGAGGTTTGATCCTTTACCAAGCCTATGGTAATTTATATTTTATGACAGGTAACGAGTGTTCATTTTTCGTTTCCCATAGTTATAATTTATTATACACCAAACACTTATGTAAGGTGCTAGGATATACATTCCGTGCTTTTAATTACGAAGTCTAAAAGGTTGTGTTGTAAACTGCTTTTAAAGAGTAGGTTAAATGACCCAAATATTGCTATTGTCAAGGTAGAAAGCCCTATTTGCTTGAGGACAAGCAAATACCAAGTGTAGGGGTATTTAACGATGTGTCATTTTATATACTTTTTTGGGGCCATTTAACCACCTAAATCATGCAAATATGCCCAGATTATGTGCTTAATCGTCTGTTTTTGTATTTCTAGCAATTGGATGGAATTTGGAGAAATTACACGTGACTTGGGCTCATTTGGAGAAGAAACAGATAAAATTACGACTCTAAACCAAGAATCATGAAGAATTGTGCATACAGGGACGAGACTACGAACCAACACCCAGACTCTTGAAGATTTGTGCTCACAGAGCCTGGAGACGGCGTCACATATCATACACGACGCCGTCACACTTCATCTAGTGACGGCGTCACACATCTCATGATGGCGTCAGCCCGCACCGACTCAAACGCAGATCTAGAAGATTCATTTTATGACGGCGTCACGGCTAAAACGCGACGCCGTCGCATCGATTTTCTTATATATATTTTAGGGTTTTAGTGTGTAACTTTTCATAGCTTTTGGGAGACGAACCCTAGTGAGTATAGCAGCTTTTAAGGTCATTTTTAGGGTCTCAAAACCCTATTGTAACTACCTTGATCCCATGTTTTAATCAAGTAAGAGTATTATTCATTAATCATTCAATATGTCTATGTGTTGCATGATTGATTTGTGTTCTTGCTTTACCTTTAACATGCTAGGCTAAACCTTCCTTTGTATTTACTTATGATTGCATGAAACTTAGATTGTAGATCCTTTTGATGTTGCTTCTTGTGATGAATGTGCGTGTTAGGCTCTAGAAAACTAGCCATAAGATATTAAATTGGCATAGACGTCTAGGGAAACGCAAGTGTTTAGAAAGGATACCAGTGGTAACAGTCTTTATACTACCTTACCCTGATTCTGGTTGATCCCTCTTAGGATATTTCACATGCACTTAATATGTTCATAGGGGCCTTGTAATAGTCTTCATACTATCTTACTTGTGCGTTGCTCTAAGAGTGTATTAAGTAGACGGCGTCTTCGTGTAATTCGTTCATGACTTAGGAAATACCTACACAGATCATCATAAGTGTGACAAGGCAACAGATCTAGGAGAATTAATCTGAGGAGTAGTGCATGATTAGGTAAATACATTTGTTTACCATAAAGTTATCACCTATAGTTGAGATTATATTTTGTTTAATTAGCTAAAACAAACCAACCAACCTCTCAAACCAATGATTTTACTTGCTTTCCATTAAATAAAAATGCAAAAAGAATCTTCTCTCAACCCTGTAGAATTTTGTTAGACCATGTTCGAGCCATCCCAACTTATTCCCCTAGAGAATGGTAACAAACCTCGAGTCTTAACTATACTACTACAACGATTAGGTACTCTGCCTAGGGGATTGTAAAACTTCCTTGTGAGAGTCTCACAACCCCCACATCAAGTTTTTGGCACCACTGCGTGGGGAATAGTTAGGTTTCAATCAAAGTTTAGCTTAGTTCTACTCGCTTGATTCCTATCAAGTGAAAAAATTTAATTCCAGTAAATTAGCTTTCTCGTAGTCTATCTTTTCTTCGTACCCACTGTTTGTAACCCATTTTTGTTGACCTCCATGGGAGACAAAAATCCTATCCGTACTCTTAGAGATTACTCCAAACCTTACCATTAGGCTACAGGAACACCATTGAACTCCCAGAAGGGAACAATGTGGTACCTCTTTGATCCGACACCATCCGGTTGGTGGAAAACGGATGCTCATTCCATGGACTTCGGTCTAAGGATCCAAACCAACACCTTAAGGACTTTCTCAAACTAGTGGACTCACTTGACCTTAATGGTGACAATAGGGAAAGAACGCGTCTACGTTTATTTCAATTTTCCCTTCGCGATCAAGCTAGCAATTGGCTTAAACGTCTTCCAGCAGGATCCATATCCACAT